>JAVSCE010014163.1:0-74834 GCA_032199065.1 Smutsia gigantea
AGAGGCCCAGCAAGCGTGAAGGAGCCTGGAGCTGCTGCAGAGGCCCCGAGAAGGAAAGTGCAGGGGGGCCTGTGTGACGCAAGTGTGGAGGGACAGCGTGAGTGGGGGGAAGGCGGGCAGCACCTGAAGCGGAGGAGGTGTGTTTGAACCGACAGCAGATGTGGGTGTTGACATGGGAGGCTGTGAAAACTGGTTTAGTCAGTAGTAAAAGCAGGACAGTCATCTCACAAAAGTCCATCTTATCGCAGGGTGCGAGGTGGAGGGGAGAGGCGAGCATAGCAGAAGAGACAACGAGCAGGCGATTTTTTGAATCCAGCTTTCAGCTGTGCGAATGCCTTCCTAGGATACTGGCAGCCCCTTTACTGAGCTCTTCTGTTCAGTCCTTAAGTTCGTGTGTCCCAGGTGCAGACCTCAGTCCCCTGAGCTTTTCACCCTGACACTCGTGGCAGGTGACCCCCCAGTCCATCGTTTTCACCACCAGGGCTCCCTGACTTAGGTCCGCGCATAAGAGCACCCTCCCTCCGGGCTCCGGGCCTCAGCCTCCTACCGCCTACTGGATGTCACCACTTGAGTGTTCCGTAGGCACTTGAGTACCATTTCTGTGCTATATTTGCTTCCCCTTCTCATTCCCTGCCCCAGTGAGAAGTGCGTGCTCTGCCCAAAGGCCCGCAACATCTTGGCTTTCCCTTAGACTTTCCCCCTTAGGCATTTTTATGCCTCTTGTCTCCTTCCCCCAACTAAGCCCAGTGGTCTGCCTTCTCCATAGAAATCCATCATTCCCTCTCTACATCCCGTGACCTTAGCTCAGGCCACCGTCATCACTCTCCTGGATTGTACAGTAGGCTCTTACCTACGATCTCGTCATGACATCTCCTCCCTGCTGTGCCCCACAGTTCAGCCCCCAGAGTGATCTCTGTGAAACACAAATCTGATTTTTTCACTCCCACTAAAATCCTTCGGAAGCCCTTCATAGCTGTCAGGGTGGTTAAAATTTTACAGAAGGCCCTTCCTGCTTTTTAGCTGCATCTCCTCCAGCCCACCCTTAGGTTAACCATGCTGAGCTATTCATGAATATCATAGTCCTGTTGTTTCTCACATCTTGCCTTTATCTGCCCTTTTCCCTGCCTAAAACAAGCTTCCCCTATACCAACTTCCCTCCGACACACACAGTTTTTGCTTGCCTAACTCCTAGTCACTCGTCAGTGTTTGTTTCACATATTACCTCTGGGAAGCCTCCTCCAGCCTCCTGATCAGGTTTGACCCCCTCTCTGGCCCTTGGGCCCCCAGATGTCTCTTTCCTGGCACTCACCACTCCCTCACTGTTGATTTACTTCTCTTTCTCTACCAACAGTGTCTTGGGAGTGGGTGGACACTTTTTTCTTTGTATGTCTGTATGTGAATAATGCCTTGCACATAGTAGGAACTCACATATCTGGGGGAAATGACTAGATAGGTATACAACAAATATTTACAGAATTAATGCCCTGAGGCCAGCTGAATGCAGGTGAACAAACAGGCTGGAAAGTACAGATACCCTCTGAGGGCACTAGTATGAAGCAAATAATTAAAAACGACCTGAGACCCATGTTTGCAGAGTGCAAAGGGGAGGAAGAAAAGGAGTTCCAGTGAGTGAGGAGAAAACCAGGCAAGTCCAGCAGCAAGAGAGCTTGGAGAGAGGACTGTTTCGGGAAGAGTGCGGGAGTGGGTTTTCTGATATAGATTCCTTCCGCCTGCTTGACCCAGCAAGAATTAGTTCACCTTTGAAGGGAGGTTCCGTGGGAATACAACACATTATGATACTGTGAGTGCTTGGAAGTGGTGGAAGAACAAAAATCACTTCTGATCAGCTGGCCTCCTTGCAGGAATTACTGTAGTAGTCACACCTGTGTTCTTTAAAGTTAACCATGACATGACACTACTGAAAATATTTCTAGTATGCCCTGCAGCATATATGAATTCCATGGCTCTAAAGGACAGTGAACATTATGACGACGGTAGGCCTTGCTTCATCTGGAGCTGGAGACCAGAATGCTGACAGAGTCAGCGTATGGTGTCTTTAGTTCATGATCAAGCACAGTGGTATGATCTTTCTGGACACTTCCACATTAGTTCCTACCCAAAAGCGCTGGGCGATCATTCTACAGCTAAGTGAAACTTAGTTCTGTCCCTTATGCACTGCTGCACTGTCTTCTGGTTCTCCCTCCCTCCACTCCCGTGATCTTCCATTATTTATAAATCCACACAGGGGCTGTGTGTCAGATACGTGTTAACTCTGCTCTCCACAGCTCCGGACTTTCAGACACCCTCTCCACCCAACAGAGCTGTAGGCTCCACGGTTGGTGACAGCTCAGAGTCGTGTGGGTACTTACAGCTGTGGGGTATTTTCCACTGCTGGGGCTGTTGCATAGCTGATCATGGGTTTGCGTTTTATTCGTTCATCCAGCAGTATATGAGCTCTTGAAGGACAGGAGCTGTTTTTTCATTTATGTCCCCTCTGGTTCTACTCCAGTGTGCAGCCCTGAGAGAGTAAACGGCACCGCCCTGGCCTTGAAGAAGTGCGCAGGCCACCAGGGAAGGTGGATGAGTCAGTTCTAGGTGCTACGTTTCGTTGGAGTCTGTGCTGCAGAGAGACTCCCAGTGCTGCCTGTGGGGCTGGGGGCAGTTTGAAGAGGCCAACTCTCAGGTGGGCATCTCAGGCCTCGGGAACCTTGTGAGGAAACACGGGAGCTTGAAACAGCTGTGGAAACAAGTACTGGCAGGTGCCTGAGCTCAGGGCTTCCACTAGGAAGAGGCAGTTGGAGAGGAGGCCAGAACTTAGGGGCCTCGTGCCACACTAAGAATTGGTTTTTCTTTTGTCCTGTGAGAAGCAGTGAGTCAGTGAAGCCTTTTAAGCAGGAGAGTAAGTTAGATTTGTGTTTAAAAGATTACTTTGGTCCCAACATGAGTGATCAGTTGAAAAGGTGATACCGGGGCAAGACGACCAGTCGGGAGAGGACGAGGATTCTGTCTGCAGGATACTCGTGGAGGGGGAGTGGAGGCTGTTCGCTGAATGATGGTAAGCGGCCACAGTCAAGCTTTGCAGAGCCTCTGCGTGTTCAAACCTCCAGAGCACTCACCGAAGCTTCTATGATAACGAACGGTGTGCACACTGGGGTTGCCACACGAGTCTCTGCAGCTTCTCAGCACCTGTTTCCCTCTTTTGCCAGTCATAAGGGAAGACACATATGCTCTTGGTAGAAAAGCCCAGAAGACAAACCAGAGGAACAGGGAGTTTGCAGTTAATGGATCAACCTTGGCTTGACAGGGAGATCTATACACAGTCTAATAGGGTTGTCATGAGGATAAAATAATTTATACTTTATATAAATTTCTACTTTATATACCTGAAAGATCTGTCAAATATTAGTTATTATGATCACATTAGGCCTCTGTTCTCTGTCAGGAAGTCTGAGAGAGAGTCCTAATTTAGGACCTAACCTGATAGTTATTACTCTCAAAAAGTCATAACCTTCGGAACAAGGGTCAGTAGACCATGGCCCATGCGCCAAACCTGAAGCTAAGAAGGGTTCTTCATTTTCAGTGGTTCTGTAAATACCCACGTAATATCTTCAGTTTTGCCTCTTAGCCTTCAAAGTATAAAACATACTATCTGACTTTTTACAGAAAAACACTGCCAACCTCCTCCTCTAGATTATGTGGCCAGCAGCTTTCAAAGCAGCTTTCTATCAGGCAGTCTGATTCTCAGAGCTTTGGTTATCTGTTATCCACCTGACCACCACAATGATGCCGTTGTACACCACATGAACTTGGTGGTAACGTTTTCCATAAGGTTTTCCTTTAAAATCTCCACTTACTATAGAAGTCGAATTACACTGAAGCCCATTATGAATGCATTGTGCTTGTTATAAAGCAGCTGGGAATTTTGTCAACAAAGCAATGAAGCCAGTTGATGCTAATTTTTTCATTGCTTCTTCACTTCCTTGGGCTGCCCAGTGCTTCCTGAATGATGATCACATCTGTTTGCCGTGACGAGCAGTTTGTTTGACCTGCAGGGAAAGTGTTGATGCCTACAGCAGCTCACCATGATTCACACGTGCATTTCAGTTATTTTCTCAGTGTTTGGTTGAATTCAGTTAGCTATATTCTTACACCCTCTCTTAGTTACATTTTGTGGCTGTGAAAATGGTTTCTCTCTTCATCTACCTCAGTAACAGTTGTTAAGTAACATCTAACATATGTTTTGCTGTGAGTCATATCTGCCTTGCAAATCATGAGAGTTCCTATTGTTAATCAAGTCTTTTTTATTTAGCAAAATATGTTTAGTGTATTAAAAGTACTCTTGAGTTCTCAGTGTATTTTTTAAGGTTTTTAACAGCCTTATTCAGATGGAATTTACATACCATACATAAAGTGTACAATTCAGTGATTTTTCGTATATGCACAGAGTTGTGCAGCTGTCACCATGTTCCATTTTAGAACATTTTTATTGTGCCAAGAAGAAACTATACCCATTAGCAACCACTCCCCCAGCCTCCCACTCTCTGAACCCTAGGCAACCACCAATATACTTTCTGTCTACAAATTTGCCTGTTCTGGACATTTCCTGCACATGGAATCATACACTATCTGGTCCTTTATGACTGGCTTCTTTTCATGTAGCATCGTGTGTTTGAGTTCATCCACGTTGCAGTATACGTATTTATCCCTCAACATGTTTAAATAGCAAGACTCACGTAGTAGAGCTTTATGCTGGCAGCTGTACACTGGTGCCTGGCCAGGCTCTGGGGAGTACCCCAGTGAGCCATCCTGCCCCTGAGCTGAGAGTAGAAAGAGGCAATTCGAGTAAAATGTCATGCACATTCTTCTTGGAGAAGCCCAGGCATTGAGGAGGGTCAGTGAACAGAGTCTGGATGGAGAAAGTGCATTCTTCTTGGAGCCCTGAAGACTGTATGCCTGTTCCTGGCATGTGTGCGTGCGTGCGTGCGTGCGTGTATGCGTGTGTGTATGTAGCAAAGCAGTCCTCCTTGAACCCAAAGGGAGCAAGTTCTCAGCAGAGATTAGCCCAGGCAGCCTTAAAGATGGCACGTGGCATGTGGCACACTTCTCAGCACTTTTCCTTTTTAGCTTTGCTCTTTCACTTTTTGATGCAATTTGATTTAAAAAACGATTCTTGTCAAGTTGCTGTGCTGCCTTGTCAACAAAGCAGTCTAATCAGAACTGGTTCTTTTATGAGTATGAAGTGTGTAGTATCAGGAGTGGAATAAGTTACTAGTGCTTAGTTGATAAAAATCTGCAAATTAAATTAAAATTGTGTGCAGGAACTCTATTTTCATATGAAATTAAAGCTAAGCTGTTTATCTCAATCTGCACCTCCTTGCAGAAACTGTTATGTTTTGGGGGCTCTTGTAGTTGATCATACTGAGCTTTTTGACAAAATTCAAAACAGAAAGATAAGATCAATCTAAATTCGAATCCCTTCCCAAGACTGACTCATTAAGGGACCTTGAGAAAATCATTTCTATTTTCCATTCTGCCTGGCATCTTCATGAGAAGAGAGAGTGTGGTACAATCTCATGCTATTTAAGAAAACAAGTAAATGATGATAATGTACTCGGTATTTTGGAGAAATAGAAGTTATAAGCAATCCTAATCCTTTTCAAAATGTTTTCCTTTTATCACTTATTAATCACTTTTTAAAACTTTGAATGAACTTGGAGATGTGTCCTGAGGCTTAAATAATGTTAAAGAGAGTTATATTAGAAAAATTGTCTTCATAATCATCTTGTAAATTCCCCCCCTCCCCTAAAAAAAGGCCATCCCTGTGGGTTTTCAAAACCAGAAGACAATTCTAGTGCAGGACAGACTACCCACGAGTTCCTCGGGACAAATCCTTCTGGTCTTGGGAAGCCTTGAAGTTAATGGGGCTTACCTGAGGCTCAGCCTCTGAAGCCTGGTGCTGTGGGTCACAGATGTGGTTTTGTGCATAGAGCAGCAGAAGCCCAGGAATTTCCAGAGTTGTGAGTCATGATCTCCTGTCCAAGATTATAGGACAGATTAACAATACCAAGATTTTTAAAAAATCATACTTTTTAAGTGACTGAGATGTTTACACACTTGTTGAGCCTGGGTTCATAGGGGTGGAGGTGAGGGGTGGAGACAGTGTTCTGGTTCAGAGGGCTTTGCGCTGAGAGAAGCTACTGTGTAGCAGTTTGTTTCCCCGTCTGCCTTCCTCATTTACGGAATGGTGCTCAGGGAGCTCTTAGCTCAGTAGAGATCCTCGATCAATGCAGGTAACAGTCATAAGCAGTACAAGAGAGTATAAAATGGTGGTCATCTAGACCACTGTCCACCTAGGGGTCCCTCCTAGAGCCACTCTGGCTCGTGGCCATTGGGCTCTGGCTGGAACAGTGAGGATCTTTCTTTAGGAGAGAGCTGCTTGGCTTCCAGGATGTTCTTTAATATATTGACCAGGAAGAGGCAACTCACAGTTAGTTTAAGGGTCATCTCGTCCAGCTTTCCATTTCACAGATTAGGAAACTTAGACCCAGTGTTATATATTCTTAACTTGGCAGCTTGACAGAGTTCTGTAGAAGTTCAACAGAGGGGGAGAGCAGTAAAGATTTGGACTCTTGAGAAAGAAGCCATAAAACAGATATAAACAAGGGCTGAGCCCTGTACCGACTGGTAGGAGGAAGCATAGAGGTAAGAGGGGAGGGCATTTTAGGTGACAGGCACAGTCAGAGCAGCCATAGTCTGCAGCATGCCAGGGACACAGGGAGTGGAAGGGGCATGCCGGGGAGAGGTAAGAGAGAGTTTTAGATGGGGCTGGTTTTGGAAGACTTCAAACCAGGGTAGAATAATTTAGAAATGATGCAGTGCAGTAAGACTTCCCGTTGAGGTCATGGCTTCGTGAAAGGGCTGATGGCAGAGGTGCAGTGGTGTGGAGCGCCCTGGACAAACTCGGTGGTAGAGGTGTCATCCAGGAGGCTGTTGACTCAATCTCAGGACTTAAAGTGACAGGCCCCTTCAAAGGAAACATCAGAGGTGCTTGGGAACTGGCTGGATTTGATGTACAAAGGAGAGGCTTGCACCTGAAAGTATCACCAGGCTTTCAGGCCGTGCTAACCTAAGAGACTGCAGTCCCCCCAACATGGCACTGGCTGAAGGACAAGTAAGGGGATGAGAGTGATCACTGGACCCATGAGGGGGGATGACCTCTGGGGAGGAGATGGAAGGCGAGAGGGGAAATCTTGAGTGATCCCCTCTCTCATTTTTAATAACAAGTTTCACCTCTTCTATCAAAACACTTACTGGTAACAAGCACCAGAACTAATTTTAATTTTGACTTTTATTCAGCAATTTTATGTAGAGCTACAGTTAAGGGGAAAAAATGATCAACAATTTGGCAAAGAAGGCAGGAAACAAAAGATATAGTGCAGGAATTGGTAACCCCATGCTGGACGATGCCTTCATTCCTGTGTCCAAGGGAGCTCTTGCTAAGGCCTCAGTGCAGCCCTGACCATGACTGTGTTTACTATTCCTGAGCATGTAAATCAAATTAAGATAGTAAGAAGCTTTACATAAGAGACAGTTGTCATCTTCCTACACCAGATGTCCCCAGCCCAAGGCTGGGTCTGTGGGGCACTCATTGTCTCCCTCACGCAACGCGCACCCCATCTCCTCCTCCCAGAAAAGATTGCACGTTCCAATTCTTACCCAAATCACAACAGACCCCCATACCTCCCCCTCCAGAAAAAGGTGAGGATGTCTTTGATCCTACACTCCCTGGAGGAAAAAGTCACCATCAGAAGAGAGTGGTCAGTCTGCTGCCTTTGGTAAACGGGGGCAGACCCCAGCTCTGTCTGTGTGATTCCCTCGGTGTTGCCAGTATGCTTCATCCTCTCCCTGAAGAGGGCAGGCAGCCTAATTGGTTTGCCCAGAGCCTATGCCCAGGATGAACAGTGAAGCTGAATTTGAATCCTACTGCTCTCTTCCCAGAGTCCCTTCCCCTGCCTCTTCGTGACTCCCCCAACAGGAATTTCCCTGGTGCCCTAATTTGTTGCAACAAAGGGAAAACATATGTGTCTCTTGAGGATGCAGCTGAAGTTGCATCTAATTTAGCCTGTTTTTAAAATGGTACCCATGTCTCAGGAGAGGTAACAACAGTTGTGGTAGGAGTCACAGGCCTTCAGAGAAATGTCACACTCAAGACATGCAGGACTCGGGCCACATGTCCGTCAGCTCACAGACCAGCTGAGCGCTCCATGCAGGGAGCAGCAGCAGCTGAGCTGTTGGCTGGCATCCTAGGCTACTGCATAGCTTCCTGGCAGTAGGCTCTCTGGATGCCTCCTCATGCCCTCTCCTCACTGCCACCCCAGCTCAGTCCCTGGAGCAGCACCATCGCCCTGCCCTCCCCAGCCGAGAAGGAAGGACAGGCAAGGGTGTGGCCTCTGCACCCAGCCAGCCAGAACCGGAAAGGAGGAGGGCATGGCAGGGAGCAGTGTGTCATCAGAGACTCTTGTCTCCCAAGCTAGAGGTTCTACAAGCTGAGAAAAAGGGTGTATTTTGTCTCCTGATCTTACTACTGTGGAAACTGCTTTCTGTTTTGCTAAGAATGGGATGATGTGAAGTGTCTGGGCTCTCTAAACTGGTCAGTAGCATAAACCACAAAGAAAAAGTGAAACTAAGAGCTGTAAAACTAGCCTGGGATTTTGTTCAAGCAATTGTCTAGTTTCCTCCAGTTTGTGTTCTCCCAGCACCTGCTCAGACTGCCTGCTGCCAAGCAGCCCAGAAAGATACTGTAATACACTGTGTTCAGAGCACTGTGTGCAGCTGTACGGAGTGGCCCTTCACAGGACGTCTCCCGGTGCTTCTGTTCTTTGTATTTTTAGGCACTATCAAGGAATTGTTTTCCAAATGTGTAATAGGATTTGTCCTGCCCCTCATAATTGTCCCTTCTGCCACTCTTCCAAGTCAGGAATGTATTGCTAGTTTATGTGGGAGCAGTAGCGGGGTTCGTTTGGTTTGGTTTAGTTCTCCTTTTTTCCCAGTTTGCCGTGAAGCTGTTACTGCTGACAGCAGCCCAGTACTGTTTCCTTCCTCTGTACAATAGTGCATGTCTAGTTCTGAGAAGATGCCTCTCACTCAGCCCTTACTCACACCCTACATCCTCAGTGCCTTTTGTTTAGTTTCTAATGTACCTTTGTTTTGTCAGCTCACCAAAGGGCTTTCAGGGCCTAGGAAGCTGTTTACATCTCTGTGTCCCAGCCCTCTTTCCTTGCCCCAGCGCAGTGCAATGCACTCAGAAGATAAATGAATAAAACTAAGCATATTCCCATTTACGCTGCAAGCTGCAGCTTCCAAAGAGTATTTGGAAGCAGTGCTGTGAATTACAAACGAGGAGTTACCATTTATAGTTCCACTTGTACCATCATGGTCACCCAGCAATGGCTCTTTGTATCGACTGCTTCCTGGACTAGGGGGAAAGGGTGCTCATGTCCTTACTACCCACCACGTGCTTTGTTCGCCGAGCCTCCTTGCTTTGGCCCCTCCCACCCTTATTAACCAACTGTTTTAGGTCCCTAAATTACAACTGTGAGGTCTTTGCTCAAAAAGTCCCATAGAACTCAGCAGTATGATTTACTATGTATTTGTCCATTCATTTATTCATTCAGCAAATACATATACCAGGTGGCAAGTGAGGCTGAGTGTCCAAACTAGGGCAAGGTGATGGTCTTTACCCTCCTGGGGCCCACTGCCTGCCGCGAGACCTCCACCAGTCAACGTGCAGTTGAAGTGGACCATGCTAAGTGCTGTTCTTGGAAAGGCATGGTGAGATGCGGCAGCAGAGAGGAGGGGCATCTGACCCCAGACCTGGGCGACTAGCGAAGGCTGTAGAATGTGCGGCCGGAGAGGTGAGAAAGACCAGAATGGTAAACAGGAGGCTGGCGAGCCATGGCAAGAAGTTTGAACTGTATCCTAAAAGCAGTGGGGACTTGTGTAGTAATTTAAGAAGAATATCTACAATTATCTGAAAAGACTTAATGTGCTCTGTTTCTTTTCTCTGACTGTATTTCTGTGTGGCTACATTTTCCGTATATGCTTCAAAGGCCAAAGTAATATATAACAGAATTGAATGCAGAGGCAGATAAAAGAATATAAGCATCTTCAATTAAGTCAGACATTAAAGAGATTTACAAAAATGGAAAACAGTGACATTCTTCTCATTTTTTTTCTGTTTGGAGAACATTTTTTTATAAAAATACATATGTTAGCAAGTAATGAGTTTGTGGTTGTTTCTAATGAATCAATAAGTATTTTAATAAAAAGGTGACAGGAACCATTGCAGGTTTGTTTAGTAGAAGAGTGACATGATGAGACTTGTAGCATGAGAATATCACTCTGAAGCCACTCCCACCCTCAGTGGTGGTCTAAAATAGGGTCATGAGTGTAGAGAGAAATGGAGGGATTCAAAAGACATTTGAGAGTTGGAATTAACAGAGCCTAGTGATCAGGCTCGGGCAGTGGATGAATGTTGATGTCATTCCCCGAGGTTGGGGGCACAGTAAGAGAGATGGGACTGCAGGTGAGTTTTGCTTGGGATGTGTCCCATTTGAGAAGTCTCTGGAACATCTCAGTGGAAGTGTCCAGGAGGCAGTTGGTTATGTGGCTCTAAGGGAGACAGGTTTGGGAGTCAAACCCTAAGCGCACGTGGTGACTTAAGCCTTTGGAATGCATGAGCGCTTGAGGACAGCATGTGGGAAGAGAGGAGAAATCCTAAACAGACCTTAAGGGACACCAGTACTTAAAGGACATAAGTAGCAGTGCTCTGAGGAGCACCGAGAAGGCATGGTCAGTGTGACAGCACAGAAGCTCAGAGGACCATGCTGAAGGGGTCAGGCAGGGCCAATGAGGCTCCCCTGTATGAAGCCAACAGCGTTATGGGTTCCTTGAAGGCAAAGAAAAACAAAAATGGTCAGAACAACAGCCTCTGAGCTTCTAGAAGGCGGGGATGTTGTCTTAATTCTCTTCCTAGCTTCATTGCTGAAGGTACTACCAGGAACGTTAATAGATACTCGATAATTTTGTTGATTTTTACCTTAACTGGTGTGACTAAAACAATCTGGTCTTTCTGCCCCTGAAGTTCATAGTAGGTCATCCCTATGTAAATTGCTCACATTAAATGTACAGGTGTTTCCTGAGGGTTGTGTCGTGGTCACAGATGGGCTGAGATACTGATCCCCTCAGGGCGACTAGAAAGGGCCTAAAGCTGGTTGCAAGCAACCTTGGCTGTCTGTGTGTCCTGCAGATACATCTTTTTCTGTATGTGGCAGGATGTGAAAATATTGGAAAGTCTTGGTCTATACCTGGGTTAGTAATTCCTTGCCTAGGCACCACCTCACCTCCCCTGTGCCTAAGGCAGACAGCACTAAACAGTCATATCATTTGCCTCTGCTGAACCCACACCCTTCCTCAGAATCTTCCTGACATGGTTCCCAGGCAGCCAGATGGTACAGTGGGGGTGGCCCTGCCTGCCTGCTTCACACTGAAAACCCAGCACACTGATAAAGGTTTTCAGATCCCCAAAGATTGAGAATAAAGGATGTGTGTTTTTTTTCCAGTGACCAACCTTTTTAAAATAAGATAAGGAAGCTTTTGGAAAGAATCTTAATTGTTCCAAACCACCACATTCTCAACGCCCACTGTGTAATCGCTCTCTGTCACTCTTTGACGGAGTACCTCCTTGGGGAATCAGCTCGCGCTGTACTGAGCTTAGAGCCATGCTGGTCACCTGGGGAGTATGTACACATCTGAGCCGTGGCAGCCCCTGGCATCTGATAGAGTTGGGAAGATAAGAAAACACTGTGACATATGATGCAAACAGAACACAGTAATAATAGCTAATATAAGTTTTTAGGAGTTCTCAAGCTCTGTTTCAAATACTTGATGTGTAACTCATTTACTTCTCATAATGTTCTTATGAGCTGAGTGTAGTTATTACTCCCATTTTACGGATGAGAAAACTAAGGTGCAGAGAAGTGTTTTAAAAAAAATCTAAGGCCTAAGATTACATGGTAAGTAAGTGGCAGAGCTGGGATTTGAACCCAGCTGTTCTGGCTCTAGTTAGTGACTGCTCTCAGTCCTTCAGCTGCCTCCACCTAGCTGTTCCTCTGCCATTACTCCTTAGCATTGCTTGGCCCTTGAAGTTTGTATAAACCCATCCTCTGTCTTTGAACAGATGGGCACAAATGTCTAGTTCTCCTCTCCATCGTTGAAATCATCCTCGTACTTTAAAATTCAGCTAAGTCCCATCCTCTTTGAAGTTTCACCACCACCACCAAGCTGCGGTTGGTCGATGCCCACTCTGAACGCTCTGGCCCTTTAACTGATGTCACACAGCTTCCTTCTTAGTTCTTGCTCCCTTGCCTTGTTCTGACTTCTCCATTTCTGGACATCTTGCCTCCGCCCAGCAGAGGACACTTGCTCCTGCTCTCCCGTGGGAGCTGTGAGTGCCCCCGGGCTTCTCTGAAGTGAGCTCTGCTCCCTGGTGTCTTAGTGTAGACACTGCCGGATCATCCCATTCCAGAGCCTGCCAGAAGCCTCTAGGCCATGTAACCTCTGATAAAATGTTGCAAACATTTACTGCCCTCATTTGTAAAATTAGTTGTTTACTTAATTTCATAAGAAATTTTATTTCGTTTGAAAATCTCCTCACCACCTAATAATATTTCATAAAACGGCTGTTCAAAATGCAAGCTGTTTCCTTTTTCCTCTTTTAAATATGTGGTTATTGCTTTTGAAGAAGACAAAGTGAAGGAAACGTTTCCTGTTTGTAGAGGCTCATATTTAACCCTACATGAAGAGCAGATGAGTGTCAAAACATCCTAGAACGTAGAGCTCTGTACTTTCTGCTTTTTAAGCACTTTTGTACTATCACAAGAGGAGAGGGATTGAGTTTGGTTTGATATTGCCTGCTCTTTCACTCTCACTCCCTTTGAAGAAATAAGACTTACATGTTCAGCCAAGGGTTCATCCCCCTCTCCACCGCCTGTGGGTGTCTTTTGCCTATGTATGTTTCTATCTCAGTCGCATGTGTATGTATCAGGGTTTCTCAACCTAGGCCCCAGGGACATCTCAGTTGGGGCCATTCTTCGTTGTGGGTTCTGTCCTGAGCATTACAGGGGCTTAGCTGCATCCCTGGCCTCTACTCACCGAATGGCTGCAGTACCACCATCATGTCCCCTGCCCCTCCCCCACCCCAAGACAACCAGAAATGCCTGCAGACATTGTCAGGTATCCCCTGGGGGGCAAAATCACTGCTAACACATATCCATAAAATAGTTTAAATATTATATTATTGTTCTGAGTATTTTTTAAATTTATGTAAATATCATTGTATATACATATTCTTACAACTTTCTTTGCTCGTTGAACATTTTATTTGGGGGATATATTCAGTAGATCTAGTTCATTTATCCCAGCTCCTCATATAATAGTCTTTTATATACTAGAGCCACTCACTTAATCTTATTTCCCTACCTAGAGACAGTTTAATTTTTTCCCATTTTCGTACTAAACATTATAATGAGTGCTTCACAAAATGTCCCCATAAATGTCCAGTTAGGCTCTCTTAACTACCTGGAGATGAAGTTGCTGGGTCACAGAGCAACCTTGGTTTTTACTAAATCTTGACACATTGCTTTGCCCATTTATACACTTAACAACATACAGTTTCCATTTCCCTGCTTAATAGGCATTTGGGTAGTTTCCAGCCTTTGACTACTACAAATAATGCTACTGAGAACATTCTAGGCCATGCCTTTTGGCGGATACATGTTTGCATTTCTGATGTCCAAGAGTGGAGTTGTTGAGGCACACAAGTGTACAGCTTTAATAGATGCTCCTGAATAGTTTTCAAAAATGATTACCAATTTAATAAGTTACATTGTTCTAGAAAATTGTCTATTTCATCAGAGTTACCAATATGAATAAAGTATTCTTATGATTTTTTTAATATCTGCCATTATAGCTCTTGTACTATTCCTAATATTATTTGTGTTTCTTTGCCTTTTCATCAAGCCTGACCAATTTATGCATTTTACCTGACTTTTTAAATATCCAACATTGTTTCATTGATTCCTTCTTTTGTCTTTATTTTCCACTTCATTAATACCTCTAAAATTTCTACATTATTCTTTGTAATTTCCTTAATTATTGTTACTTTATATAATTTACTAAACTGAATATACTAAGCTTATTAATTGCCATCTTCATTTTCTTTATTTATGGCTAATATTTTAAAACTACATCAACTTCTTAACTATTTCCCACAAGCTTTGATAAGTAATAGTTGCAATTTTACTCACTTTTAAATATCTTCTAATTTCCATAATGATTTTTTCCATTTTTGATTGCCTGTGTGTGAATTTTTATTTTGTATTAATTATAATTTTGATGCTGATTTTGAATTTAATTGCACTGTGGTCAAAGAATATAGTCTGTATAATATTCATGTGTGGGGATTCAAGATGGTGGCGTGAGAGGTGACGTGGAGAACTCCTCCCAAAACCACAAATAGTACAAAAATATAGTTAATACAACTAACACTAAAACAGCAACAAGAAAGAAGGCTGAACCAGACAGCATACAGACCTCATGAACAGAGCAGACCTCACGAAACAGGGTAACGTAGGAAAGCCTTAATCTGGCGGGACCCAGGCCATTCCCCCACCCCAGCTCACCAGCAGGAGGAAGAGAAACACGGGGACGGGGTGGAAGCTTGGGACTGCTGAGCATCTAGCCCTGAAGATCTGCTTTGTGAGTAGAAGCCTATATTGTGTGGTGCTATGAACGTTGGGGACCTCAGACGGCAGAATGCTTGGGAGACTGACATTTGGCCATTTATGGAGGACAGGATCCACATCCAGCTGCTCTGTGTCAGAGGAGGGGGGGCGGTATGAGAGGCTTCCTAGCAGCAAGAGGGCTGCTGAAGGGGCGGGGTTTGCACGGAGCTTGCTGCATGGGAGAAGGGAGAGCTGAACAAGGTTATCTGGGCACACTCTGCCCAGCTGGTTGGGAACTTTGAGGAGCTTCAGGTGCTCCATCCCTACTCAGCTCCGAGGCCCGACACTGTGACACACAGCCTGCTGCACCTTCCTCCTAGCCTGCCGGCACCAGTTCGCAAACTGGCAGTGGCTGTGCTGGCATCAGGCCAGCCAGAGGGAGGCCCCGCCTACAATAGCTAGAGACGCAAAGCACAGAGGCTTACACATGTGTGCTTGGTCCACTGGCTCTGACACTGGAGACAGGCACTGCAAACAGGAATTAGGAAACAGATATTTCCTCCCCTCGGGCACCAGCTCCGCTCCCCTACGACCCCCAACCTCACTCTAGCGGCTGAGGACCTTGAGAGACTGGAGTTTCTGCGCACTAGTGGTTACCACACAGAAATATGAAATGTTAAAAGAACATGGTTCAGACCAAAATCTCACAAACCCCAGAAAAAGGGCCAAATGAAACTGAACTCACCAATCTTCTTGAAAGAGAGTTCAAAATAAAAATTATGAACATGCTTTTGAAGGTACAGAAAAATATACAAGAACTCAGGAACGAACTTAAGTCGGAGATTCAATCATTAAGAAATTCCATATCTGAAATGAAACATACAATGGGGGGATTTAAAAGCAGATTAGATGTAATAGAAGAGATGGTAAATGGAATAGAAATTAGAGAAGAGGAATACAAAGAAGCTGAGGCACAGAAAGAAAAAGAATCTCTAAGAATGAAAGAATATTGAGAGAACTGTGTGACCAATCCAAACGTAACAATATTCACATTATAGGGGCACCAGAAGAAGAAGAGAGAGAAAAAGGGAAAGTGTCATTGAGGAGGTAATTGCTGAAAACTTCCCCAATCTGGGGAAGGAGATAGTCTCTCAAACCATGGAGGTGCACAGATCTCCCAACACAAGGGACCCAAGGAAGACAACATCAAGACATATAATAATTAAAATGGCAAAGATCAAGGATAAAGACAGACTTTTAAAAGCAGCTAGAGAGTGAAAAGAGATCACATACAAAGGAAAACGAATCAGGCTATCATCAGACTTCTCAACAGAAACCTTACAGGCCAGAAGGGAGTGGCATGATATATCTAAAGCAATGAAGCAGAAGGGCCTTGAACCAAGAATACTCTACCCGGGAAGGTTACCATATAAATTTGAAGGAGGGATTAAACAATTTTCAGATAAGCAAAACCTGAGAGAATTTACCTCCCACAAACCACATCTATGGTGCATTTTGAAGGGACTCCTATAGATGGAAGTATACCTAAGGCTAAATAGATGTCACCCAAGGGATAGACAAAGAGTACAGAATATGATTCATAATATACAAAGAATGGTGGAAGAAAAAGGAGGAAAAAAAAAGAACCTTTAGGTTGTGTTTCTAATAGCATACAAAGTGAGTTAAATTAGACTATCAGATAGTAAGGGAATTACCCTTGAACCTTTGGTAACCACAAATCTAAAGCCTGCAATGGCAATAAGTACATACCTATCAATAATCACCCTAAATGTAAATGGTCTGAATGCACCAATCAAAAGACATTGAGTTACTGAATGGATTAAAAAAAAGACCCATCTATATGCTGCCTACAAGAGACTCACTTCAAACCCAAAGACATACACAGACTGAAAGTAAAGGGATGGTAAAAGATATTTCATGCGACTAATAGTGAGAAAAAAGCATGAGTTGCAGTACTTATATCAGACAAAATAGACTTCAAAACAAAGAAAGTCATAACAAACAAAGAAGGCCATTACATAATGAAAAAGGGTCAGTCCAACAAGAGGATATAACTATTATAAATATCTATGTACCCAACACAGGATCACCTACATATGTGAAACAAATACTAACAGAATTAAAGGGGGAAACACAATGCAATGCATTCATTTTAGGAGACTTCAACACACCACTCACTCCAAAGGACAGATCAACCAGACAGAAAATAAATAGACAGAGGCACTGAACAGCATGTTAGAACAGATGGACCTAACGGACATCTACAGAACACCCTATCCAAAAGCAACACAATACAAATTCTTCTCAAGTGCATATGGAACATTTCTAAGAGTAGATCATATGGTAGGCCAGAAAAATAACCTCAGTAAATTCAAAAAGATTGAAATTGTACCAACCAGCTTCTCAGATCACAAAGGTATGAAACTAGAAATAAATTACACAAAGAAAATGAAAAAGCCCACAAACACATGGAGGCTTAATAACATGCTCCTAAATAATCAAGATCAGTGACCAAATAAAAACAGAGATCAAGCAATATAGGGAGACAAATGACAACAATATATATAATATGTAATTCAATACCACAAAATCAGTGGGACGCAGCAAAGGCTGTGCTAAGAGGGAGCTATATTGCAATACAGGCCTACCTCAGGAAAGAACAATCCCAAGTGAACAGTCCAAACTCAGAGTTAATGAAACTAGAAAAGGAAGAACAAATGAGGCCCAAAATCAGTAGAAGGAGGGACATAATAAAGATTAAAGCAGAAATAAATAAAATTGAGAAGAATAAAACAATAGAAAAAAATCAATGAAAGCAGGAGCTGGTTCTTTGAGAAAATATACAAAATAGATAAACCCCTAGCCAGACTTACCAAGAAAAAAAGAGAATCTACACACATAAACAGAATCAGAAATGAGAAAGGAAAAATCACTATGGACACCACAGAAATACAAAGAATTATGAAAGAATACTATGAAAAACTATATGGTAACAAACAGGATACCCTAGAAGAAATGGACAGCTTTCTAGAAGAATACAACCTTCCAAGGCTGACCCAGGAAGAAACAGAAAATCTGAAGAGAACAATTACCAGCAAAGAAATTGAATTGGTAATCAAAAACCTACCTAAGAACAAAATGCCTGGACCAGATGGTTTCACTGCTGGCTTTTATCAAACATTTAGTGAAGACCTAATACCATGGCCTCCTTAAAGTTTTCCAAAAAGTAGAAGAGGAGGGGATACGCCCAAACTCATTCTACAAGACCAACATCACTCTAATACCAAAACCAGGCAAAGACACCACAAAAAAAGAAAATTACAGACCAATATCCCTGATGAACATAGATGCAAAAATACTAAACAAAATATTAGCAAACCGAATTCAGTAATACATCAAAAAGATCATCCATCATGATCAAGTAGGATTCATCCCAGGGAAGCAAGGATGGTACAACATTCGAAAATCCATCAACATCATCCACTACATCAACAAAAAGAAGGACAAAAAACCACATTATCATCTCCATAGATGCTGAAAAAGCATTCAATAAAATTCAATATCCATTCATGATAAAAACTCTCAACAAAATGGGTATAGAGGGCAAGTACCTCAACATCATAAAGGCCATATATGACAAACCCACAGCCAACATCATACTTAACAGCGAGAAGCTGAAAGCTTTTCCTTTGAGATCAGGAACAAGACAAGGATGCCCAATCTCTCCACTTTTATTCAACATAGTTCTGGAGGTCCTAGCCACGGCAATCAGACAACACAAAGAAATACAAGGCATTCAGATTGGCAAGGAAGAAGTCAAACTGTCCCTGTTTGCAGATGACATGATATTGTACATAAAAAACCCCAAAGAATCCACTCCAAAACTACTAGATCTAATATCTGAATTCAGCAAAGTTGCGGGATACAAAATTAATACCCAGAAATCTGTTGCATTCCTATACACTAACAGTGGACTAGCAGAAAGAGAAATCAGGAAAACAATTCCACTCACAATTACATCAAAAAGAATAAAATACCTAGGAATAAAACTAACCAAGGAAGTGAAAGACCTATACCCTGAAAACTACAAGACACTCTTAAGAGAAATTAAAGAGGACACTAATAAATGGAAATTCATCCCATGCTCTTGGCTAGGAAGAATTTATATTGTTAAAATGGCCATCCTGCCTGAAGCAATCTACAGATTCAATGCAATCCCTATCAAAATACCTACAGCATTCTTCCATGAACTAGGGCAAATAGTTCTAAAATTCTTATGGAACCATAAAAGACCCCGAATAGCCAAAGCTATCCTGAGAAGGAAGAATAAAGCAGGAGGAATGAGGCTCCCTGACTTCAAGCTCTACTACAAAGCCACAGTAAGTAAGAAAATTTGGTACTGGCACAAGAACAGACCCATAGACCAATGGAACAGACTAGAGAGCCCAGATGTAAACCCAAGCTTATATGGTCAATTAATATATGATAAAGGAGCCATAGCTAAACAATGGGGAAATGAAAGCCTCTTCAACAGCTGGTGTTGGCATAACTGGACAGCTACATGTAAGAGAATGAAACTGGATTACTGTCTAACCCCATACACAAAAGTAATCTCAAAATGGATCAAAGACCTGAATGTATGTCATGAAACCATAAAACTCTTAGGAAAAAACAGGCAAAAATCTCTTGGACTAAACATGAGCCACTTGTTCCTGAAATATCTCCCCGGACAAGGGAAACAAAAGCAAAAATGAACAAGTGGGACTATATCGAAGTAAAAAGCTTCCATACAGCAGAGGACACCATCAATGGAACAAAAAGGCATCCTACAGTATGGGAGAATATATTCATAAATGACATAACCGATAAGGCGTTGACATCCAAAATATATAAAGAGCTCATGCACCTCAACAAACCAAAAGAAATAAGCCAATTAAAAAATGGGCAGAGGAGCTGAACAGACACTTCTCCAAAGAAGAAATTCAGGTGGCCAACAGGCACATGAAAAGATGCTCCGCATCGCTAATCATCAGAGAAATGCAAATTAAAACCACAATGAGATATCACCTCATACCAGTTAGGATGGCTAACATTCAAAAGACAAACAACAACAAATATTGGCAAGGATGTGGAGAAAGGGGAACCCTTCTACACTACTGGTGGGAATGTAAATTAGTACAACCATTGTGGAAAGCAGTATGGAGGTTCCTCAAAAAACTCAAAATAGAAATACCATTTGACCCAGGAATTCCACTCCTTGGAATTCACCCTAAGAATGCAGCAGCCCAGTTTGAAAAAGACATATGCACCCCTATGTTTATCGCAGCACTATTTACAATAGCCAAGAAATGGAAGCAACCTAAGTGTCCATCAGTAGATGAATGGGTAAAGAAGATGTGGTACATATACACAATGGAATATTATTCAGCCATAAGAAGAAAACAAATCCTACCATTTGCAACAACATGGATGGAGCTAGAGGGTATTATGCTCAGTGAAATAAGCCAGGCAGAGAAAGCCAAGTATCAAATGATTTCACTCATCTGTGGAGTATAAGAACAAAGCAAAAACTGAAGGAACAAAACAGCAGCAGACTCACAGAATCCAAGAATGAACTAACATTTACCAAAGGGAAAGGGACTGGGGAGGATGTGTGGGAAGGGAGGGATAAGGGGGAAAAAGGGGCATTACGATTACCACACATAATGTAGCGGGCGGAGGGATACGGGAAAGGCAGTATTTACAGAGAAGACAAATAATGATTCTGTAGCATCTTACTACGCTGATGGACAGTGACTGTAATGGGGTATGTGGGGGAGACTTGAAAATAGGGGGTCTAGTAACCATAATGTTGTTCAAGTGATTGTTTATTAATGATACCAAAATAAAAATAAATAACAATAAAAAATATTCATGCGTTGGTATTTGTGGTTATTTCAAAGAGGACTTAGCACACAGTCACTTTCTATAAATGTTTTACATAAAATGGAAAAGAATGTGTGTTTTCTATATAAATATGGAGTACAGGCTGTACATATCCAGTTAGACTTGTATTTATGTTCTTAGTCATAATTTTTATCTGCTTGATCTATCAACATATGCTAAAAATTAAATACATATCTGGTTGTTTCCACTTCTCTGTTCTGTTCATTTTTGCCTTCTATTTTTTGAAGCTGTTGTGTAATATCTATGAAATATTGATGTGTCCTAGTGATTTTCTCTCTAGTTATGGCTTTTTTGCCCTTGAGGTCTGTTTATTTGATGTGAATATAGTCACATCATCTTTCTTTGGTCAACTTCCTCTGACATTTTTCCATCACTTTACATCACCTTGTCTATGTCTTTATATTTTAGGTTTGTCTGTTGGGGGTGAGGGAAAGGAGAGACTTCAAAATTGAGAATATCAGCCTTTCAGCTGGTGGGTTTGTCCATGTATACAGCTGACCCTTGAACAACACAGTTTGAACTACATGGGTACACTTATTCATGGGTTTTATCCAATATATATTGGAAAATATTTTGGAGATTTCAACATTTAGAAAAAGTTGCAGGTAAGCTCTGTATAGCCTAGAAATATCCAAAAAATTAAGGGAAAGTTAGGTGTGGAATGAATACATAAAGTATATGTAGATACTAGTCTGTTTTATCATAAAATCAGTAGTAGGCTGTTAGGAATTAAGTTTTTGGGGAGTCAAAAATTATATGTGGATTTTTGACTGCAGGGTTGGTGGGCATCCTGACTCCCTCATCATTCAAGGGTCAATTGTATTTATTGTGATGACTAATATTTTTGCACTTATTTCTACCAGTATCTCACCAAAACAATTTTGCATAATGTTTCTGTTTTAAATTTCCATAATTTTTTTCAAATATTTTTTCTATAATATCTTTAAGTCCTTCTATATCTTAGTCATTTTCTAATTTTATAGTCTTTTTCAGACTGTTGTAAATTTAAGTTCTTGGGGATCTAATACTATTTATTGTACACACTGAGTCTTGCTTATGGTGGGTTTTTTTCCTTATGAGTTTTGTGAATTTGGATTCTAAGTCTTCCCCCCCTGGAGTTTTATCTATAAATCCCATGGAATCCCAGGATAAGAGAGTGACTCTCCAGAGCTAAGGTTACATTTGCTTCTGCTTGGCTTCCCAGATATATCCATCTCTATCCTAGAACCGATTTTTATGTAATTTTTGATGGTTTCTTAGAACACATATATAGTGTAACTTGAACCCCCAAATTCTCATTTCTCATTTCTCAATTCACAGGCAGGCCCAAGATTCCTGCTCTCTCCCTCAGGAAGGTGGCCCTTTTGGCGTGTTTTTTCACAGCAGGTGCTGCCATGTGAGAGCCTTGCCTTTGAGTAGGTAATGAGCTCAAAGCCACCGCCTCCTTCAAACCCAGGGCCTCATCTCCTGATCCAGATGGGTGATAAAAGCCCAAGCAGGGTGTGCTCACTCCATGTATTCATCCTTGGCCACTTGCTCGCTTACTGCTTGGGTTTTCCAGGGCTGGTTTCTGGCACCTTGGGGCTTCCATTTCTTCATTTTGTGTTCAGCTATGCATATGAAATATTTTTGTATTTTGCCCAGCATTTTTAGATGTTTGTAGGAGGAAACATTTCAGGGTGTTAGTCTGTAATTTTTGATAAATTAAAATATTGGCATGTCGCTCAAAACATGGATTTTTTTGAAAAGCATCATGTATTGCTCATTTTTCTTCACACTGTGGCTTTCATTTCATTGATGACATACAATAAGCAAGAAAGGACATCACCATCAATCTTACATCACCCACAGAGCCACTCAGGAGGACAGGTCTGATCCTTGCTTCTGAACCTCTTGTCCTTGTGTGTGAGGTTTACTTTCATTCCCAAGCCAGTCCCTCAACCTGCTGTTATCTCCCCTTGCAGTCTCCCTCCCCTGAGCACACTCAAAATTTGCTTAAGTAAAAGAAGGAAAGGGAGCAGGAAGAGAAAGGAGGAGGAGCATGTCAACATAAGAGCTGCTGAAGGAGGCTCCAGGGTTCTGGCTGCCTGCAGTAAATCCTCTTTCCTGTCACCCCCAGCAATACCCCCCTCACCGAGTCCCTTGTCCAATGCTGATGGGACAGTGTCAGTAGGGACACAGTGGGGCTGAGGTTGGGGATGTCTGTGTGTGTCTTCTGCTGCCTTCCAGAGCCAAATCACACGAATAATATTGTTGCTACCTGGTACCTTCTTTTCTCTCTGTGCACCTATTGCAGGCTATTGATTTATCCTATTGATTGAAGGAAGGATGGTATGATAATTCAGGATTTGCATTGCTTGCGTTGAGCAGATCATTACGACATTTTATTTTCCAGTCTATGGTTGTGACTGCATTGCAAGGGAAAACACTTCCAGGTATTTCATTGATTCTGCTCCTTCTGTGTCTCATCAGTGTGTGTTGATCTCTTTTTAGGGAGGCATGATCAATTGGAATCGTCTTTTCCCTCCTTTACGTCAGCGACGAAATGCAAACTATCAGGATGGTCGGCAGTCTGAACAAGAAGCATCCCCTCCTCTAGAGGTTTCAGAAGAACAGGTAATCAGGAACACCTGGCATTTATCCTAAACCCATGTTTCAAACTTAAAGCAATTTTGGTGAACAAGACATGAAAGAAATCAAGCATATAAATACAAAGATTTTGATAGCAGTTAAACTACCACCTGTAACGGTAATCAACACTTTGCCCTTTATTGTCCCCTATGGGTCTACGAGTTTGAAGAAGGCATGATTTGAAAAAAAAAACATGCATTATTTTAAATTCTGTAATACTTCATGTGTACAAGAAACTACTAAAGTTGGTTCCCTAGAGGAGGGAGAGAAAAGAAGGCAGAAGGATCAGGAGGGAGTGGTGCCCCTCTGAGTATACATTTTGTATGGTTTTGATTTTAGGCTCAAGTCAATGTTTTACATATTCATAAATCAAATCAATGATAGGGATGACCATAAAACTAAAAAGCAAATAAATGATCCAACCATTGGATCAATAGAATGATCATGTATTTTTAATGAATAACACAATCATAGGGGAGGGAGAAGAATTAATTACAGTAACTTTGAGCATAATATACCCTCATTCTAAAGAAAAAAAGAACACAAATGAATCTTGTTTTCCATAGTGGTATGAGTATACCAATTTTGAGATTATGTTTTATGAATTATGGGGCTTGGGAAAATGAGGAAGTAGGTTGATCTGACTGTGGAAGAAGGGAAATACAAATACACCACAGAGGAAGGCAAGGAAGAGCCCTGAGGAGCTGGATTGGAATTAGAGTTATTAGCATAAACTCATGATTTAATAAGAGTGAATGAGTGTGTGTATGTGTGGTGTCTCACCTCTGTCAACCAAAAGGAATCAGAAGCAGTGTCACCCCAGCAGATCTGAGCACACCTAGTGCCCAGATCTAGTTTGTAAATATTTTTGCCTACCAAGGAGCCAGCCTCTTTAGAGAAATAGTGGGTCCCAGGCCCAGGATAGGGAAGGTGCAAGATAACCCTGGACTGCCTTTATGTAAGGAACCTAAGGAAGTGCTCCGTAACTGAGTGGGCGTGCCACCAGCATGCTGGAACCAGCTTGAGGGGGTCCCACTGACCAAATCTGGGACATCAGATTGGAGCATCAATGTAGATAAGGATAGCACTATAATACCCGTTGTGTGGGGAGAACCCATGAGTTCATACTGACACGGGTCAGGTCAGTAGGTAAAAAAATATCTACATAGATATATTCATTCACAAGGGAGAGGGAAATGCTTCTCCTTTCAGTAGAATATCAAAGTAATAAGTATAGAAAGAATAATAGTATTGAAAATCTCATTTTGCAACTGCCAGAGTAAAAGTCAATTCAGAAACAAATCAATATATGAAGAACAGCATTTATATAATATCAAAATATCCCTCCGCAAATTACTTAATAATCATAAAAAGAGAATAATAACTATACAGTGGAGAAATTGGATAGCTTAACCAATTTATCAGAACTCATATTACCGGTAATGGAACACAGAGGTGCTGTGGGCACACTCTGGAGAAGACACATGAGTTATGTACTGGAATAAAAATTGCATCACTTGGATCATAAAGGAAAAGCAGACAAGCCCAGTTTGAGTGACATTCTATAAAATACCAGACCTGTCCTCTTTGACAGCATTGGTCTGCGAAGGGAGAAGGCAAGGGGGTCCTGCTGACTAAGTGTCATACACGATCCCGACTGCATGCTGTACTAGAGAAGTATGTTTGGTAAAAGGACTAGCTGATGCAAAAGAGTCAGTTGATGAAATTGGACTGTAAATTAGGTGAGATTTTTGTATTAATGTTAAGTTTCTAGGACTTGGTATCTATGCTGAGTATGGTTGTTTCAAGCTCATTAAGAGCATTGCTGTAACAACACTTTAAAATTTCCTTCTACGAACGTTGCATTCTGATCAAAATAAATCAAGGTCAGCATTTCATAGCTGGCTACACACACTATTCAGGCTGTCACCTCCCTAATCCCGCCCCCATGTGAACAAAGGTCAGCAGGCCCAAGGCACCCAGTCGCTGCCACATGGCTGTGTCCTGACTTTGTGGACTCTGGATTAGATTTACATCAGATAATAGTTTTATATTAATGTTAAGTTGCTAGGATTTGGTGTCTATACTGTCTGTGGCTAGGAAAGAGAATATCCTCGTTCTTAGAAAATGCCCACCAAAGTACTCAGGGGTAAAGGGACGTGGTGGGTGTTCCTGTGCAGACTGCCACACTGGATTAGTAGGCCACGGTAACCGCTGCTGAAAGAGACCAACTGAATGCGCCCAGTGACCTGGTCCAGCTGCTCCCCCTTGCAACTTCTCTCCCAGACTGCTCATTTAGGAAATTCCTCAGCCACTGAGAGGTGGATTAAGGAGCCATAGCTCCCCACCTCCATCAAAGAGTTTCTAGACAAATGTTATCACCATGGATATGAAAATAAAGCGTAATACTTGGCATCTGTAAGATACTCATGGTAACAGAAGAAACAATAAGCTAATACTCTCAGCTTCAGATGAAAGGAAATAGAGTTCTGTTACATTACTGTTTACTTGACTGAAGCACGAGTCACTTTCCTCATGAGCGGCCGTTAACGATATGGGCTATTTAAAGGTGTTATGTTTCTCATTCCGGCACTTTGAAAAAAAAGTGTTAAAAAGTGGTAACAGGGAGAATGTTTAATTGAAGTCTTTAGGGTTTTTTAATGAATCATTTTCCTTGATCTTCCCAGAATGACAACAGTGAGGTTAACGTGATGTCAATATCAGTTTCAACAGCATTTATCTCTTCCTTACTCTGTTATGAAAAGATGTAAATATACAAGAGGTTGTTTTTAATGTATGCTTCCTAATTCCCTGATTTTTTTCTCAATCTTCTTTTTTGTGTTTCTTGATTATCCAGAAAATGGCCATTTATAGACATTGCATTAAGATAGAGTCTTCCCTGGCATTATTTGTTGTGTAGACTCTTGGTGGTTCTTATGATAGGTACTAGAGAGACTGTAAAAGAGAAAATAGATGTTCTTGCCCTCAAGACATTTACAACAATGTGTAGAAATCTGTATTTAATGTATAATTGCTTGGTTTGTTAAGGCTGGCCATTATCTAAAATGCTATTTGTTGGAAACATCAAGATAGCTTGAGTTAACAAAACCTTTTTATGCTTAATTTTTCCACCAAATGGGCTGTATTTTCTTTATTTAAATATCAGTCACGTAATTTTGGTGCATTAAGAAACTTAATTTCTAAACCAAGAAAAAGAAAAATAATTTTTTTTCCTGATGTAAAGAGATACTCAGGAATTTTAGTGGGAGTTCTTTAAGATTGGAAAACAAGAATATTCTAAGAAAGAATATGCATGCTTATTGAATGTAGTAATAGTCTAACATACAGTCTTACAAAATTTTTGCCATGTCTTCGACTTCTGCTCTTGCTAAGTTTCTGGATTTTTAGTTCTGTAGAACCGCCTCCTCCTGTTTTTGGTGAGTTGGACCCCCAGCACCTTTGCCGTTTGGCAGCCCTTGCCGAAGCTGCTGCAGCCCCATTTAAGAACGTACCAAAACCAAGCACCACCCAGTAAACTCTTTTTAGTAATCAAATGTGTTCATGTCTACCATCATAAAAATAACTATGACATTTTTCCATTTCTCTTTTTCCTTTTTTTGTTTTAACCAGGGTTTTTAAGACTCCACCCACACTCAAAATTAACAAGTAATGAGATTTTGTCATACTGGCTTTGTATTTTCTTTTTAATCAAAGGGCGAAACAACTTACCAAAGTTGTCTCTCTTAAACCCTCCCAGGCTTGGAGTATGACCCTTTGGGTTATACTTAGTGGGACACAGGTAAAATCAGACAAGGAAGTTAAACAAGACTGAACCAAAGCTAGACGTATCAGAAGGAAGATAAACACAGACTGTTACACATTTCAACTTCCTCTCCCATTCGTGTCTTTCCTTCCTTTTAGTCAGCCAACAGTTACCAGCTATCAGCTCTGCACCTAGCCAATCACTGGACTAAGTTCGTGAAATACAGAGAGAAATAAGGCAGGATTTTCTGCCTCGAGTAGTGCAGAGCCCAGTGTGGGGAGCCAGGCGTGGGGTCCACTCTAGTTAACTCCACAAGTGTTCCAGTGCTACTGACCCTGAGGAGGGATTGCAGGGCCTGGAGAGTTGGGGCTGTGGCATTTGTGAAGATGTGGCGTGGGGAAAGGTGCATCAAATTTGGGAACACACAGTGGGTGAGGTTGGAGTGGGCAGTGGGGTGTCTGGGGGAGATGCTGGATGGAAGGAGGCAGGACAGGCTCCCCAGTGCATTTGGGAGTGCATGGACTTCAGTTTTTATGCCGTAGGCATTAAGGACCCATGGCAGGACTTTACAGAGGGAGTTGCATCATTGGATTTCCCTAGAGGATGGACTAGACATGGAGGAAAGGGCGTATTACAGCCATAACCACATTCATTATTTCTCTCATCCCTGCCCAGGAAACATGTTACAGTCCGGGTGCTTACAAACCTCTTGTCCAGACGATACATGTGACAGCTTAGTTTATAATACAAGACCGTCGTGTGTGTCCTGTTCATGTCCTGTGCACCACCCATTGTCCCACGTAGAGAATGGCTTTAGGCACACAAGACACTCTCAGTCTTGGCTGATAAATAGCAAAACATACTTTGTTTGAGAGAATCTAAATCTCAGTGAGGTCCTCTTTCTTTCCATCTCAGGATCCTCACCACTGTATCTGAAAAATCCACCTGAACTCCAAAATACTCACTTTATAAAAACAGTATCCCACTAACATATTTGTTCTGAGGAGCACTTGGCACTTCTGCTCTGGGCCCCTCATCGCAGGGAGGGTATTGGTCTGGTGACTGGAACACTGTCTCTTTTCCCTGGGAGGCGGTGAGCTCCGTGAGGGCTGGTCCCACCTTGTTTCCCTCCTGACACAGCGTCTGCCACCCGGAAGGTTGCCCTGCCCTGGCAGCAGAGAGAGCGGGGCTGAGCATGAAGGTATGGTCAGTGGGCTCTCTTGAAAAGAGCTGCTCTTTCTTCTGTTTCAAAAGAACACTCGTTCTCCCTTACAGATGTGTCACAGAGTGGTGTCATGCCAGGCCTTTCCGTCTCCATAGATTGGATATATGTTTTCTAAGAAAATAACCAATGTCAAATATATCAGAATGAAACATTGGATGGCAGTCAAAAATTAACCAACTTTTTGGGGGTGCCTGATTCTGCTGAGTTCTCTAAGAGATACAAGCGAGGGGCTCCTCCAGCCTGTAGTGAGGGCCTTCTCAGTTTCAGACCATGAGCCAGCCGGGAAGATGAGGGGCCGCTGAGCAGCCTGTAGCTCAGGGCAGAGCACAGAAGAATGGGAACAGTTGGCTCAGCCAACAGATGCGATCAAAGAGGCTGGGCAGGCCTGAGGAGGAGGGGCAAAGGTCAGGTGATGGGGCAGTGGGCCGCTCTGACCTGCAGATCTGACAGCGGGTGCTGTGGCTGTGGCGGTGGGGGCAGAGGGGCACTCACTCCAGGAGGGGGCAAGTAGTCAAACAAAAGGAAAGA
The DNA here is from genome assembly GCA_032199065.1 of Smutsia gigantea. Lineage (NCBI taxonomy): Eukaryota > Metazoa > Chordata > Mammalia > Pholidota > Manidae > Smutsia > Smutsia gigantea. Next base: position 28,898 of record JAVSCE010014163.1, read on the forward strand.
AGGGCGGACCTCACCTCCCATGGCTTCTCCTGGCCGCTCCTCCGGCAGCACGGATGCATGGGCCCCGGGAAAGCTGCCTACCACGAACGGGAAAGCTGCCTACCACGAACGGGCAACCTGGCGCGGGACTTGTCAGGGCCACCTTTCAGGTGGGCATCACTTTGTGCAAGCGTCAGAATTTGGGAAGTAAGAACTCAAAAAAAGTTTGTTTTTGACACCCTTAACTAAAGGGAAGTTAAAGAAAACCACAGTCTGATTTGAACAAAACAAGCCACAGAGTATTTCACTGAGAGGAATTATTATAAATCTCATTGGAATGAATGTCCTATTTCACTTGTGTCAAAGAGTAGTTAATTGCACATGGAATGCCAAAGTGGGATTTCATTCATTTGAGTAAGAATTATCTTGAGACACATGCCCCAGTCATAAAGGATGATTTTTAAGAAAGAGAAGGAAAACTGGTATAGATTTCTCTCCATCTCTGTAGATGTCTTTTCTCATTCAGCATAGTTTCTCTTTGGAAAGCATATTATAGGAGAACATATTCCTCCTTGTGTTCTTCTGGAGCGCTCACCTGCAATACCTGCTCCCTGGCCAGGGTACCGCAGGCTGGCCAGCCCAGGTTGGGGGTGTGGGGGGCTGCAGCATGCCTCCGGGGTTCTTGATGAGGGCCAGCTGGCAGAGCCGTAGGCCGCTGGGGGACAGTCCACAAACCCATTTGCATCTCAGTGCTGAGGCCAAGCTGTTATTTCAGCAGCAGCCTCTCCTTGCTGTCCCTGAAGTTAAATTTTCTCTGATCTTTGTCTCTAGAAGACCAAGTGATCAGTTATAGAAAACAGGCATTGGCAATATTACATTTGGGGGTACCTTTAATTATTATGAATGAGTGATGTGGAAGACAGGAAAAACATAATGCCCTCTTTGGACGTTAACCCAACTACAACTGGTTTTTAAAAGAAATTTAGGGGAAAGGATCATTTAGGTCTTTAGACTATTGTGATTTTTGTGGTGAGAATTTTTAGGCATAAAATTCCTGTGATGCACAAGCAGAAGGAGGAAGGTATTTATTACTGGGCCCTGACATACAGAAGGGATGTTGGAGTAAATCCTTTTTAGAAAATTCCTTTGGGGCATTTTTTAAGTTTTCCAAACAGTAAACAGAAGTTTACCACCCGTCTAGCCTGTCCGATGCTGACTGAGATGCAGCATGTGCATCGTCTTGCTCTTGGCTGTGCTTAAACCAGAAAATGGCTCTGTGCGAGCATGCTCTGCAGAGCCCCAAATGTCCTCCCAGCTTTCTCATGTTGTCCCCAAGATGTTTATTCATCATCTTTGCCCAGTGGACTGTCGGTTCCTAAAGAACTTAGATCGCTAACCTCACACTCCTCTCAGCGCTGCCAGGCACCTTCTGTGTGTCAGGTGGGAGTAAGGCAGGTGTGGACAGCCCTCTTGGGGCCACCGTGTGCCGGGAAGATGGATGACACCCAAGTCACCAGGGCAGACAGACCCTCAGAACCGCGGAGAGCATGTAAATATTCCTTGAATTAAGGACATTCCTCTGGGATCACGACATGATTTAAACTGATCACGATGTATTTTTATCTTCTTGTCAAATAACATGAGATTTTACATTGAAATTTTCTCTTCCCTTGGATGTTACATCTGATCAGGTAACAAACAGATGGTTCTAATTCCAGTAGCTGAACTGAAGACAGGAAACAGCCTGTAGAGAAAACAAATCAGGTTTTCAGTGTGATTTGATGTGTTTTTAGTTAATATATATGGTTTGGATAGGGACTGAGGAGAACTGAGTATCTGTACATACCATTACTTATGTAATCATCAGAATTGAATATTTGCTAAAATTTATACAGATACAAAATAAAGTGTTTCTAGGAGTCACTAAATATGGGCTTTTTGTTAGAATTTTAGGCTCACCTTTTAAAAAGAAGATTTTTCCTATCTTTCTGACATCATTTGGTCTCACCACATTAGTTTTCTTAGGTCTAGTCTTGTTTCTGCTGTTTAAATGCTAGAAATATGTATCAGAAGCCACTCTTGCATTTATTTTTTAAGTATGGTGTATTTAGCCATGGTGGCTTGTGTACATGTGGGTGAACTTGACTGTAGAGCCAGTGTTTAATCAGGTCCCTGTCATTGGGGGAATAGCATAGGCCTCTCCCTTGATGGCAGTAACCACGGTCCCCAAGGGGGTGGCTTTTCTGCTCTGAGACTCTCCTTCCAGCCACTCCATGCTAGCCTGCATTTGATCATTGTAAAAGACACATCAGTTCTTTGACCAACAAAGGATATAAAACTAGTGAAGTGAAAGCAGGTAAAGTGAATGCCGAAAACAAAACCCGAGCGTGGTTTTGTCACGTTGCTGGAGTCTCTGAACAGGCCTGATGGGCTCCGCGGGAGGGCTCTCGCATAGCTGGCTCAGCCTGGGCTGCTCATCCTCACGGGATGTAATCCTTACACGTACCTAGTGTGTGCCAGGCCGCATCTAGGCCTTCTACACACACATCTCTTATCCTCAGAACTGTGAGAAGACTGAGAACCCGGGGCCTCAGTCCCCTGCTGGGGGCACACAGTGAATTCATGGCCAACTGGGGCCTGACTCCAGAGCTCAGAGAAGTCTGTCCCCTGGCAGCTTCCTGCCTCCCTGCAGGGATGATTCTCTTTCACTTGGGTCACATCTAAAACAGCTGCCAGCCTCACCTGTGTTCTTATTATAAGGAATTGTGTGAACGTCTGGAATGCTGTCCATGTTTTGCTTACCTGACTACAGGTCTGCCTGCTTTTCTCTTTCTGCCATGTGAGCACAGGAGTCATGCCCCCCCGTGCTAAGCCTTTCCCATGAGACAGTGACAGAATCCACTAGGGTTGGGCAAGCTGGGCTTCTCACACAGGCAACTATTACGGTCCACCCAGTGATTGTTGATATCCACCCAAGAGTGCTTAGATGTCTGCCCTCTGTGCTGCTGGGTTCCCCAGTTACTATCACCTGGTCTGTGAACCTTTGAGCCACCCGGAGAAAGGACGCAGTAGAATGCGCGGCTATGAGGCCCCCGTACGGGCACTGCCCACTGAGGGGTGGGGGCGGTTAGAAAACACCCATCGGAACTTCTGTCTCTACTTCTCATCTTTTCTGGTGATTATTATCCACTTTTCCAAGCCCAAGTGTGCAATTTTATTTATCTGTGACTGATTGCAGTTTTAGACACTAGGAGAAACTTACAGGTACCCTTTCTTAGTGTAACTGTTCAGTTTTTTTTTTTAAGTATTGTATTTACACTCTTTCTGTTTCACCAGCCTTTTCATCTAGTCAAGTGGTAGCTCACTCAGAAATGAAAATCTCTAATCACATTTGTCTTTTCACCCCTTAAAAAACAAAAAACTCCAAAGCCGGTCCTGACAAAGGGCATGATTGCCAGCTTTTAAAGGATGCAGAGCCAGCCACTGCAAGCGTGTAACAGCAAGCAGTCTCTTCAGCAAAGACCTTCAAAAAACCCAGCTCAGGTGTCAAACCCAGTGACGATGCATGGGTGGCAGTTCATTTCTGAGAGAGAGTGACAATGACCTCAGGAGGAAGCCTGGTGTGCAGAGGAAACTTTTCTCCTCACACCAGACATCACCTAACACAGCCTAGGACTCAGCCCAGCCGTTCCACACCAGGAAGATTTGTCTCCCATCAGGGCAGGGTAGATGCGGTAGGTCCCCTCAGTATCTTCTAGATTCCAAACCAAATGCAGAGTTAGTGGACAGAAAACTCCAGTCCCAGGTGGGAATTGTGGGCCAGCACCCCTACCTGGCACCCACTCCTGGTCCTGACTCACTTGTCATCAACTCCAGATTATGAATCATGGTTTGCAAACAAATAGATGTGTTCCTCCTGGCCTCCTGCCAAGAAGCAGCTGGTCCTTAGCTATGCTTGAAGTACTGAAAGTGACAAAGAGGTGGCAGTGAATGCAGTGGTTGACATGCTGTTCAAAGTCGTTAAGAATGGCCAGGTGGTTGGGCCATGGTTTTGTGTTCATAGATAACAGAGAAGGCAGGTAGAGCTGCCCACTCCTCATTGAGCTGCGTCAACACCACTAAGGACAGTGGTCCTTAACTGGAAGTAATTGCAATAAACATTATAAAAGGTTACTTCATCCCAGGAGTGGAAATAACCTAATAAGTGTACCTGATCAGTGAGGTGGTTTCTTCCCTGTTGACATGCGTCCAACACGAGTCCTGGAGCCCCTGTCCCCCACGGCACTGGTTGGGGTAGAGAAAGCAATGCTCAGTTGGAAGTGCCTCCAAGCAAAGGGAGAAGTGTGGATTCTGAGAACTGCATGGCAAAACTGATGTTTCACGTCTGGCAGATGCCTAAAATAGATTATCAAAGAGATGACTTGTGAATGTTGAAAAGAGTGTTGTGGTCTGAAAACATCAAACTAATCCTGTTCACACAGGATGTCACCAAGACATCTGACAACATCTCATCACCTTAAGAGATATGTTGGTGACATGTGGAACAGATAATAATAATATGAAATGGGTTTGACACTGGTTAAAATATCTCTTTAAAAAAATAATGTTGATTAGCCACTTGAATGGAGCAGAAGTCTCTAGTGAGCCCTGGGCTTTATCTTTGATTTTGCCTACTTGACATTTTCATCAGTAGTAACTTGAATGACATTGTAGAGGTTTGCTAATCAAATTTGGGGATGATACAAGTTTTCAGGAGCTGATTAATATAATAGACAACAGAATTTAAACATTAATTTTGGTTGGCTAGGAAACAGGAAATTTAAGAGAGATGTGTACAGTCCTATACCTGGAAGATCAAATTTACACTTACAGGGTAGGATTCGAGAAGCCTGCCTTGAGAGCATTTCAAGTGAAGATACCTGAGGGTGTTTTAGCAGGCCCCAACTTAACTGGCGGCTCCAGAAGATGTGTACAGACATATTCACACGTGTGTACGCACTGCTGAAACGTTAATAAGTGTTGAGCTCACAGGACAGCAGCAGTCTAGCTGCCCTTTGCCCTGGTGAGACCATACCACCAGGACTGTACTCAGTTCTGGGCGCCATATTCTGAGATGTCAGGAGTGGGCAAGCATTGAGAGGGGCGGGCTGGGCTGGGAGGTGACAGATGCTGCAGCACAGGAATGGCCAGAGCAGCTAGGGCCCTTATTCTTATTCTCAGAGGCTTACAACACAGTGGTAGGGAGAAGCAGTCTGCCCTATAATCCCAGATAAAAGTCCCAATTGTAGTGAACACAGAACAAAGGTCAGCAGGGCCAGGAGATGTTCCTTCTAGTCTGGGAGACAGAAAAGGTCAGGTGCCCCAAGATCCAGTAGATGAAGAGGAGTGAACCAAGCCAAGGGCAAAGGGAAAAGCCTTCCAGCAGAGGAAACCCCACCGGCGTTAGGAGCCAGTGCCCCAGCACCTGGGATGGACAGGAGGTGGATGCTGACCTAGACAGTGGCGTAGGGAGGTGCTTCAGTTACTCAGAGTTTCAGCAGAAAAGGGAATAGGGTTGTTTTCTGTTACTGCAAAGGGCAAAATAGGACTTTTGAGGTCCAACGGATGGCAACTAGTGAAAAGCAGATTCTGCTCCATTTGAGGAAGAACTTTCCATCTTAGCAGGGAGTAAAGAGTGTTTGTAATAATCTGGAAAAGATGGTTCTTCTGTTGATCAGGAAATGAAACCAGAAGATCCCTGCCATTCTGTCCATGCCATCAGTCAACCCGGGAGCTGAGCTGGAGATCACCTGCAAGCCCCGCAGAGTCTCGCTTGTGCGGTGCGCGGGCTGCCACCCTGCTCACCTGTGGATGGCCCTTTTCACGGGCACCGGCCATGCCTGTAGGAACTGGCTGTCAAATGTTTCTGACCACAGCCCCCAGTAGGAAACACAGCCCACAGCATATGTTTGTCTGAATGTAGAAAACCGAAGTGAAGTTTCGTGGAAGGAAGACCCTCACTACACGCATTTTTTAAACCCAGTCTTACCCTCACAGTCCATGACCCACTGCTGAGGGGACACGTCAGTGTGATGAACACTGGCTAGAACCCCGGCTTCCGAGAAGCCTTTTGGGAGTCCTTCCTGTCAGCGGAGTTAGCCTCCCCCTAAGGCTGCTGAAGGGGACAGGGGCTGGTGGTCTGCGTGGTGCCGGGAAGTCACGCCACGTCCTCTCCCGGGCGCCTGCACCCCCTGCTCCCTCCTTCTGCCCCCGCCACCCCCACACACACACACCTTGACTCCCCATGCAAGAGAAGGAGGCTCTCTTTCACTGGGTAGCGCTGAGCACGTCGTTCTCTGCAGGAAAGGAGATTAGAAACGATGACCAAGTCCTCATCAGCCCACAGAAGCCTCTCTAACCTACACATTGTTGAAAATCTCAAACTTTATAAGAGTATGGTTGTTTACTATATATTATTGCAAAGGTATATTTCAGTATAAATACAAAGAATAAATGCGTGTGATTAGTCCAGGATCATAAATATTTTTTATAATACACTTTTAAATGGGAAAATAAGTTATGAATAGACTTTAGTAACACTGCCTATTTTGACATTGGAAACAGAGAAGTACAGGAAGCCTCTGTATTTCAGATTGAGGATTTGTGGTCAAAAGAATGCCAGCCTCATCCTCCCTATCTTGGCGGCTTCAGCTCCCTCCTTCCCTCTGTTCTGCCCCCTTTGCTCATGGCTGCTAATGCCTGCAGATTCACGGGCCTGGACTTAGCAAATGCCTCTCCCAATGCGAAATGTTCACGAGGAAGGTCCCTGGCTGAGTGATGCCAAGAACCTTGGGGCATCTTAGTCATCAGTGTCTGCCAACATCAGGAGTAAACCTACAGTGAAGCAATGGTTCATGCATACAGAAATACAGCTTGAAAAAGGTATTCTCCACCAAAGGAGTGTGAGCACCAGGCTGCTCCTACAGACCTGCTTTCCCGGCTCCATCTGTGAGCTCCTCCAGCCTCTGCCCATCCTGGCAGGTCCCCCATGGAAGCTCACTCCTCCACCGAAATAAGCGTTAAATAAGATAACATCTGTAGACTATATATTAAGCATTTTAAATGTGCCTGTTAACATTTTTTAAACATCTGACTTCACACAGAAATGAAAATTGTTTGTTTTAACCCCTCCTATAAAACTTGCACGAAGAACATTCTGGGGCTGGTGGATTCGGAGTAGTGTCGTTAGCGTCATCAGGTTTCTGGTATTGTTCCTGTTTTTAGGTTGCCCGGCTCATGGAGATGGGATTTTCCAGAGGCGATGCTTTGGAAGCCCTGAGAGCTTCAAATAATGACCTTAATGTGGCTACCAACTTCCTGCTGCAGCACTGACGGTCCTGCCTTCAGCACAGTGCGGACGCAGCGGCCGGGCTCTGACCCGGAGCCCGGCACTCGCTGGCGCCCTTGTTCTTGGTGTCCTCGCGGCAAAGGGGGGCCCCGCTGCTCCCTCCCTTCCTTCATTCCAGGATCATTACTATTAGAGTTTTGAAAATAAATTTCCCATTATTCTATCTTTATTTTTTTATTGGGTATTTTCCTTCATTTGGAGTATCATCACCTATTTCTAATGTGTTTAAAATGCATTAGATTTCTGCAAGCAATTGAATAGCACTCCAGATGGGAAGTCACTGCTATTTTAATCTTATTCTTTTTATTGTAATATATCATCCTACATTATATCTGATCATAAATGCTGTGAAAGGGGAGGGGAATATCATTCAGAAAGAACATGTCAAATCATTTTTCATCACTATTTTTTTCTCAAGTTTGCTTCCAAACATGCGGCTGTCCAGCACCCACGCTTCCAAGCGAGTGAGCACCGCCGGCCCGCTGCAGGCAGTGCTGGCCACACCTAAGGGGTGAGGGAGAGACAGAAAACTAAACCCTCCTCCACACTGCTCCAGCACATTCTAGTCTAGGGAAGTTTTCCCGACCCCTTCACTCCGTTAAAAAAATAATGATTAAGTACCAATTCAAGTTCTGGAATACTCCCATGAAACTTGCCTGGGGTTAAATTTTGTTCAGAATATCCAGAGTTAGTCCCACAAGTGGGGATGAAGATGGGCAGAGAAGAGTGGATGCCATCAGAGGCTGGCCCAGTGCAGGCTCAGCTCTAGGACAGAGCAGACAATGTCTTGCCTGTCTCAGCTGCAGGGTCAGCCTCTCTGGAAGCAGGTTCTTCCTGGCTCCGGAGGGTGAACTGGGATCTCAGCATGACGCAGAGTAGACTGCAGGGGACACTGTCACAGAGAGAAGGGGATAAGGCGGGGATGGCCTTGAGCATGAAAAGATCAAAAGCAAGGTGACTGTTTAAGGAAATTGTGCAACTATTGTATTCTGCAAAATGAGCAGAAATATATCAAATTGATGCAAAATTGGACATGTGTGATACTTAAAATAAAATTTTTCATGTGTTTTACTTTTTGGTATTTTTTATTAGACTTAACCTTCATAAAGTTTTGTTCGAGGCTATACTATTTACCACCAAAAAAAAAAGTTGCCCACTGCTCATCTTTCCTCAGAAGAGTGTGTTTTTCGAAGTGAGAAAAGCCCTTTTGTTCCTATGAGGAGGACTGGCCCTGTGAGGCCCCATCCTCAGGTTTGTCGGAGCCACTGGGATGCCTGGAAGGGGATTTGAGCCGACTTTACCGGGACTCAGCTGGTCCCAAGCAGAGGCCCTGGCCTGATCTGAGCCACCCCGTCGCAAGTTGTAAGGATGTTGTCAACGAAGCACATGCAAGATGGCTGAGAGTCTGCTGAGGGTGTACTCAGGTATGACCTCTGGGCAAATCAAAGCCCACCCTCTGCACTTCCGATGCAGGTCGTCACTGGAGAGAAAAACCCTCACCCCAAAACACTGTCAACTATGTGCCTTCTCACCTTCAAACAGCACCTTGCAAAGTAAAACCAAACTGGAGGCAGAAGTTTCTCTCACTTGAAGCTTTTCATTGCTTGTCTCCCCAACCTTGGGGAGCCCAGAGCCCTACTGTAAGGATCACAGTGAGGCCTAAATCAGAAAGGATTACCCACCACTGTTCCTGTTTGTCCTCGGGCCAGGACTCCCTCCTAAGTATGATTGCTTTTCAGATCCTCGTCCTCCCAAAGGGAGACTTCCGCACCCTTTACTGCAATCCTTTAATTTAGAGGATAGAAACTGAGGCCAGTGCAGGGGATGGGACCATAGGACCCAAATCTAAGTAGTAGCAGAGCTGGGAGATAGCCCAGGTTTTTCCTGATTTCCTCAGCCTCTTTCCTCACCCCCTACAGCTGGCCGAGGCCTCAGCTTCCCAGGGGTGCCCCATTATTGTCCATCCTTTTCATACACCTGCCAGGCTATTCTCCTGCTTCTCCAGTCACCACCCTCTAGAACTCCACCGTCGGGCACATTCCTTTGCCAGATGGGAGTTCCCATCCCTGGCCCACTCTGGCTTCCTGCAGATTTTGATACAAACTGCAGGAGTTTGAACACCAGTAACACCCACACTTCTTGTCAAGATACCCGGAAATCTTTCAGGCTGTTGGGACCCCCAAAGGAACACCTTTTGTGTCCCATGCTTGGTGACACATGCTGGAGGGGGACATTGGTGAGCCATTTGGTTTGGTTTCCTAAGCTCTAAAAAAGATCGGATTTGTGCGAATGGTCACAGATTGGGCCTAATTTTCAAGGAAGCAGATTCCAGAGTATGAAATGATAAGGGGAAGAAGGAAAAAACTGTTTATGGTGAATTCTGCCCTTCCCAAATTACAGAAAACCTGCCTCTGAATTCCTGATTCATAAACTTAGACTGAGTTTGGGGTTAGAAAGGTAAAAATTTTAGGGAAATTGAGCACAAAATTGTGAGTGCATTCCAGTGTCATTTAGAATACTTGCTGAGACCCTGAGTTTATGTTCCTATAGTAGTTTTACTTAAATAGAAATGAAAGTGAACCATAAACATGAGTTTTATTCTAATCAGGTAGCTCCAATGAGACTTAATTTGTGAGAATCAAAGCACCTAACCCTATAGTGTGCTTGTAAAGGGGTGGACCAAGAATGTCAAAACTGACTTTCCAGCCCAGACTAAAATTTTAGTTCTGAAACTGTAGTCTTACATGTAAGAAGAATTGCCAGAATCAAGTGAATCTACCAACTTGCTTGATAGGGTGAACCTAATGGAGAATCCATGATAGCTAAATGTGGAAGGCGCCTCTAAGAGAGTTGGGATTTCCGGCAGACAGGTTTGGGGCGGGGGCGTGGTTTAAGTAGAAAGAGGCTGGGGGAGTGTCCCGTAGGTGCTGGAAATAAATCTGGAAAAAGGCTGAATTAGGGAACTAGAGAGGGAACCGTGCTCCAGTGACAAGTGGGGTGCCTGAGAGTGTGGAGGGGAGGGCGGGGCTCGCATGGATCTTGAGGAGGCCCTGCCTTCCAGGGGAGGGAGAGGGGGAGAAGCAGGAGGGGCAGGCAGGATGGCCACGCCTCACAGCAAGGGTGGGCCAGGGCCGTGGCCGCCTGGGGACGGCAGGTTCCCGAGGACGACCTACGGACATGAGCTTGTCCAGGAAATGAGGTGGGGAAGGAAGGTGAGCGGGGCCTGTCCTTGGCCAGTGCACAGGTCAGGGCACCCTGACCAGTGATGAGAGACCCTGAGGTGGAGGCCCAGAAAGGGGTGTGATTAGAACTGGGAGAAGGGGTCGGACCTGGGAGCCCAGAAGGACACTTCCATCCCTTCTAAGCTGAGGAAGGAGCTACAGGTGAGGCGCAGACTGGAGAGCAAGGTTGAAGATGCTCAAGTGTTAGTTCCTAGCTTCCTAATGGAGAAGGACGGAGGGTGAGGGCCGAGGTGGGGCTGGGAGCCTGGGGAGAGTGGGCACCGCCGGGGCAATAGGGTGGAGGAGGTTGTCCACCCGGGGAAAACAGGGGCTCAGTTGGCCAGGAGCAAGGGCTTTGACCACCTTTGTGTAGTGACTGCGGTACTTTGTTCTGCTGAGCCCCTACGCCATGGGAATTTCAGAGCTCCGAGGGAATTAAGACAGGCATTCAGGCAGCTCCGGAAACCTCCAGGGCACTGCCCTCAGTATCCTCAGGCCGCCCCCAACTTCCCAGGGAAGCCACTGGCTCTGTGATGGTCACGTCTGAGCTGCCCTGGAGTGTGAGCACATGGTGGGCAGCAGAGAACAGCCCAGTACCTGAGGAGCAGGAGGGCAGAGGGGTCTGTCAGAGCTAACCCGGGCTTCCAGCTCCCTGGAGGCCCCCCTACCCCGCCCCAAACACAGAAATGCTTTAGGGACTTTGGGATGGCTCCAAGGTTAGGGCAGCAGGCCGTCCCCAGCTGGCCAGGCCCCCAACTTCACTGCAGCCAAATGAACGCAGCAGCCAAAGGGTCCCAGTGGAGCAGGTGACGCGATCACTAGACCTGGGGAACCCTCCAGAACCCCACTTCTCAGCCCAGGCCTGTTGAGAGCTCTGTTCAGTCCGACTTGTGCCAGTTTGCCCAGACTTTTCAGTGCCTCACTGACAAGGCTCCCACAGGCAAAGCTGGCAACCTTCCCGTGAGTGTGCTGCCCTGGTCATAAACCTCTCATGGGCTCCCAGCGTGCTCGAGCTAGACAAGAACGTGCATCTGGTTTAGGCCCACATTTTACAGGTGAGAAGGCAGCTTCAGCCAGTGAGCCAGGGCTGCGAAGGGGCAGGATGGGCTCAAGGGTCAAAGCAGCCACCCGCGGGCCAGGCCAGGTCTGTGGTCCGCCCTCAGCCCCTGCCCCAGCTGCTCTCCAGTTAGCCGTCCTCCCTCGGGCTGCTCCAGACCTGGGCTCTGGCATCCTGCCAGGAATTCCAGCTCCCCTGGTGACCTGCAGGGGCAGTAGAGAGAAGGGGAGTTCCCACGTTTGACCTCCAGACTTTCCCCCCGGGGACTGTCCTGGTTGCCTGACTCCTACTCCCCTCCTCTCAGCTCTGCCCTCGCCACAGGGCACCTGGGGCTGCTCTCCATGCGGGCCGTCCCAGCCCTGCTGTCTGTACAAAGATGGGGGACCACTGGGCAGTCCCTCAAGGAAACACTGCCCCAGACCAGGGCTCCTCAGGGGCCAGTGTTGTCCTCCCAAACCACTGACTGTCCAAAGCCACCCACCGTGCCCTGGCCAGGGCCATGCCCACCCGCCCACGTGCTTCAGAGAAGCCACGGTGCTCTCCTAACTGCAGACATTCAAGTGCAGGATGGGGTCCCCACGACTTTGCAGGAGCATCGGCGGCAACGCAGTGTCCCCTGAGATTAGATTGGCATTAAGGACAAGTCCCCTTTTGAAGGTGGCCAGGTAAAACCTAAATGCCAGGCTGGATTTGGTGTCTTAGGAGTCTTTGACCAGAGGCTGTGGGTTCCTGTGGTGCCAGCCTCTAGAGCCTTTGTATACCTGTTAATGAGTCAGCACTTCGGTCAAGGACAAAGATTGCATGTCAAGTGATCCTGACAACAACTTCCGCCTCCCTTCCTGGCCAGGCCATAGAGGCCATAGGGACGACTAGGCCAAGACCGTGCTGTGGTGGGAAGGCGGCTCCCAACCCCTCGCTCCTCTGCTGGTTCCCTGGCCCCTTCACATGAGCTGTGCCCCAGGCGGAGGAAGCTGAGCCGGGACCCCAGGTGGCCAACTGCTCTGCCTTACAAGATCCTCCCTTCACTTCTTCATAGGGGAGCATGGTCAGTTTTGCTCTGTAACTGTCTTGACAGTTTTCTATGTGGAGTTTTATTGTGAAATTACTTAGGGATGTTCAACAGAAGTACTGCACTGTGTCTGGGACTCTTCAGCTTACTGCTGTCTGTGCAGATTTTGTGAACCTCTTATTTCCGTCACCTATGGCCGACTCCAAACTATCATATACATAAAGCTGCTAGGGTCACAAAGGTCTTTTCAAAACACAAAGGCTGCACCCGAGTGGGTATGGTGGGTAAGCATTGCCTCCCCAGCAGGCCGGCCCGTGTGCTTAAATCTGCACAAGCACGAAAGTGATGTCAACACCTGCTGGTGCCTTGGGGACCTGTTCAAAGGGGGAGGGAAGTGCACTTGCTTGTTTAAGCAAAAAAGTCAAGCAAGGAATTGGAAAAGCCAGCCCCCTTAACAGAGTGGGCATCCCAGGCCGACCCTCACCCCTACTGAGAAGAGATGGCCCGAGTGTGAACAGAGGCACAAATAAAGCCAAATGCCCTCTCCCAGCCTATGTTGTTTCTGATTGTTTGTATGAGGGATGTCTCAGATTTATGAAATTTCTAAATTTAGAGCTCAAAACCACTCCAAAATGGTAAAAACAAGTTCAAGGATGTGATCGCTTTGGGACAGAGGAAGGGGGCGGTAGGATCTGGAGGGCACAGGCCTGTCCTGTCTGGTGTCAGCTGCACTGTTTCTACTCTCTTGCATAGATGCCATGTGTACTCTTCTGTGTTATGAGGTGGCCACAGGAAGTCGAAACCCTCCAGGGACATCTCGCATTGCCTCTTAAGGGCTTGCAGTCTTCTGGAGGTGCAGGCTGGGAGGGCCCAGTGCGCCCCGTGTTGGCGGCAGAGTGTGGCCGCAGCCCAGGGTGTTAGAGCCAGAGAAGACATGCCTTGAGGAACTCATCCCCCTCATTTCAGGATAAGATACTGGGGCCCGAGGGAGATCAGGGCATTTCCTCAAGACTTAGCACAGATTCTGACACTTTCCAGAAGATTCCTGCATGGTCCCAAACTTTATCCCTCCTGTCCAAATCTGGTGGATAGCCTTAAAAAGCACCAGGCTCAGGCCGCCTCTGGACTCTGATATCTGCCTGGCTGTGGGGTTTGGGTGGGAAGTAATGCATGTTAGTCCAGATGCCCATACCCAGTCTCACCACTCAGATCAAGAGCGACTGAGGGCTGAGGGAGGCACTGGGGGCTGAACCCGGGGACCTAACAACAGGACGCTGAATTTCAGAACCAGCCCCAGCCATCTAGGAGACCCCCCCGAACCTGAGTGACATGATTCTCCTAGGGAACCTGACAGGCAGCCAGCAAATCTGCTAATGCCAGTGATTCTCTGCTGGGTGCCCCGTGCACCACGGGCTGACGTTCCCCTTTGCCACCAGCTCTGCCTGGCTTCCCTCGTGTGAGTGAGTGAGTGACTATACAATATTAACAAAATGTGAGCTCTGCCCTCTGGGGGAATGGCCACATGTTTAATATTAAATGGCACATGCCAGAAGCTCTCATGTTTTAGGTTGGAGACTGGTAGCTAGTTAATTAGTGTTGAAAAGTTGGGTGAAGTGCAGAATATATATGCCTATGTATACACAGAAGCCTGTATACTAAATATTCTAAGTTTAAACATGTCAATGAATTTTAATGCACCAATTTTCTAGTGTTCATGTGGCCAAGGCCTTTTTTAAAAAAATTATAGTTGTACTGATGAGAAATTTGTGTCTTTCACAATACCTGTATTGCATCATTCCTGAGTTCCAGTTTGGGTTTCTTTATTAAAGTTAGCATGAGAACTCAGTGAAGCCATCGGCGCATTTCATCCTGGATCTTTACATTTTTTTCCTCATGTCTTAAAATTGTTATAGTCACACCTATTTTGACAGCAAGTTTGATTGTTAGCAATCTACCTTTATCAAACTTTCCAAAGCTTCCAGCTTAGTTCTTATAAAAACTCTGTTTTTGCTTTTATATGTCATCAGCTTACATAATAATTAAATTATATTTAATTTTTACAACAACCAACAGGAGAAGATTTAAGAACAAACACAGCTGCTCTCAGTGAGCACAGCACCCGTTTGTGGGGAGAGGCCACCGGCCATGAGCAGTTCTGGGGGCTTGAGGTGGCCCTCAGGCCCCCACACTCCTCAGTCCCCTAAGTGGAGTCTGCTAAGAATTTCTGTGTAAGCTACAAATGTTGAGAATAGTGGAGAAAGTTATTCTGGTTGGGAGAATCGCCAAAGCAGTCTCCCAAAGGACAGCACTAAAAAAACCTCAGGGGCGTCTGCCCTGATTTTTCATTCTGCTTCCTAAGTGGCCCCCGGAGCCTCACTGAGCTTGAGCGAATGAGTAACAGTGCATCACTGGCTCTCGTGCCAAATCCGGGGAACAGGGTTTCTTTGTTCTGCCCCCGGGAGCAGCGAGCCTGGTCTCGCAGCTAGTTCACCCATCTCCCTGTCTCACATGCTGAGATTCCAGGGAGGAGCGTCAACCCAGACGTGCAGGGCAGTGGGCTGGTTCTCCCGCTGCTCTTCCTGGCTCGCCTTCCTTTCTCCCCACCCCCTCGTTCAGGTTTATGTCTCCAGCATGTGCGGCTCCCGGTTCCCACACCAGCCACTGTTTTCCTAGATGAGAGATGGACTCCAGCCAGAGGCTAAACAGGCAATTGAAGTCAAGCCACCCCCACAATCTCATAAAGAGAGATGCTGAAGATACTAAGACAGATACAGGGCAAAACCCATGAACTCACGGGAAACCGGCTCTGCTTACTGGCCTTACTGGCCTCGCGGACAGAAATCCCAGTTCTCTGAGCTGGAAGGGGCGTGAGGGGCCACATCCTGACGTCCTGTCTACAGGACCCCTGTGACCTCACCCGCAGCTGTCTTTGTGCAGGTTGGAGGGAAGAGGCCAGCTCTGGAGCCAGCGCTTCCCCAGGAAGGTACTTGCAGGCACTTGACCCCTCGCCGCCCCCATCTGGTTGGTTTCACGAGCTCTGCCTGGGCAGGTGACGTCAGTGAGGCCACAGAAAGGACTGTTGTTACCGTTGGTCCTCTCAGCCACATCCCCACACACGTACCAGAATTCTGTGAATATAAAATATGAGTGCATGGATAAAACAAGAGATAAGAGGAACAAACTTCTGCAGAAGTACTTAACAATGTGAGGCATTGAGCAAGCTGGAAAAATAACCTTCAGGCCGTAGGATGGGTGGGGTTGCACCTGAAAGCTGCTTAATGAATTTGGGTCTTCGACTTGACCTAGAGAGAGAAAGTGCAGCCAAACCGTAGGGTGCGTGTGGTACATCGAGCAGGGAGCCTGCTGGGGTGCCCCAGCCCCTCCCACACCTGCTGCTCCTCACTCCAGCTGCTGCTAGCTTGCCTTCCGTGTCATCTCACCTGGAAGAGGCTCACTCTCCAGCGTTGCTGACACTCACTTCCGTCTAAGACATTTCAGCACTTGCAGGTGCCTCAGAAAATACGTGGAACTAACGCTCACTGTACTTCGGCTTCCACTACTCTTTCACCAGGTGGTAGGAGGTGTAAAGTTTGAAAGAAAAGAGCAGGATCCATTGATTTTCCTTAAATCAGGTAGAGAGATTATATGCACTGCACTAGTTCACTGGGGCTGCCATGATGAATGAAGCACCAGAGACGGGGCTTAACCTGCCCAAGTGTATTTCCTCACAGGTCTGGAGGCCAGAAGCCTGAGATCAAGGCGTTGGCAGGGTTGGTTTCCGGAGACCTCAAATACAAGGTGGCTTGTATTTGTCCACCTTCTCCCTGTGTCTTCACGTGGTCTTGCCTCTGTGGGTGTCTGTGTCCTAATCTCCCCTTCTTATGAGGACGCCAGTCCTCTTGGATTAGAGCCCACACGAATGACCTCATTTTAAAAACTGTCTCCAAATAGTCACATTCAGGGGCACTGGGGCCAGGGCTTCACCTATAAATTTGGGTGGGACACAGCTCAGCGCCTGCTAAGCCTTGGGGGTAGAATTAAGGACACCGCTGCGTACAGAGCGGTCCTGCACGTTGCACTCTGCGGTGCTAATGATCGCTGGTGCCAAAGGAGGCGGGTAAGGAAGGCAGCCATCACGTCCCAGCCCACTTGTGCCAGGGCCAGCGATCACGCTGGGGAGGCGGCAGGTGGGCGGGTGTGTGAGCTGGCTCTCCAGGCATAGCCACTCGGGCCCCCGTCAGTTGCGTGGCTCAGGGACATTGGTGGCCTTCCTGTAGGGTGACTTCCTGCCCAGCTCTGCCCACCTCCGAGGGTTGGGTGCCTTGGGGAGGATGGGCCTGCTTGCTAAATGATCCTCATGGGACATTTTTAATGTATCATGACGCTAACTGATAATAAACTACATTCTGATTTTGAAAGTGGATAATAAATATTTTGAAATATTTAATATTGTGTGACAGCACTGGCTGGCTGTAGTCAGGAGATGTTCCCACCAGGGTGGATGATGGCAGAGCCTCCCCCAGCGCCTGTCCATTCGCACATTTGCCTCTGTGCCCACCTGTCCTTCCCTTAAAAACATTTGGTTTTAAAAGAATGTGCTTCGCTCAAGTCTTCTCTCCATCACATTCTTCTCTTTTCTGTATCTTCAAGATTACTTCTTCTCTGACTCACTCCCTTCAAAATTTAAACCCTAACTATTCTCTGTAGTTACAAAAAACTTCCCATCCCCTGCCCACCACATCCCCCTCTGATTCCTCCTTAAAGACAAATTTCTTGAAACAAGTTTGGACACTTGCTGTGCACCTGTCCCCAGTCCTCTCTCCCGAGCCTGCTGACACGGGGCTTCATCCCCGGCTGGCCAGTGTTCCGCCAGAGGCAAGGCGCCCCCCTGGCCTGCCGCTCGCCTCCTCCCTCCCTCGTCTCCCTTGGCCCCTGCACCGTATCCCTCCTGCTCTGCCTGCCGCTAAGTCTCTCCTCTGGGCTTCTCAGATGCTTCCCTCCCCTCACCTGTGGCTGTTCCTCAGGGCCCTTTGTTGACCACTGTATTACTCACACCTTTTTGTTTTCTGTATCTGATGCTGTGACATGTGGAGCCTTTCTGACCTTGGAGGGACTCCCCCTCCCATGGTTCCCCAATTCCTGAAGATAGTAAAAGACTCGCCATGAGGGCACTTTTCAAACCAAACCGAGCAGTGCAGAGCCCTTCAGTCTTTATCAGACGCTTATAACCAGGCTACTATCCACCTGCCCTAATGACCCAGGGCCAGGTCCCAGGCTAGTGGAAACAACAAATAGACCCCAGAACCCTCTGAGATGATTCAAACTAGCCAATCCTAAGCCTGCTCACCTTGCCTTGGCTTTCCTATGGGAACTGCAGTAAAGCCTCCTGCCCACATTCGTCCCTTGTTCCCTCTGCCCCTTGGCCCCCTCTGCTGCTTCCCCAAGGGTTCCTGCAGGCATGGCGTGTCCCTTCCTCTTGGGAACTCATAGTAACAAGCTGACTTTTCAATGGCAGGCGTCTCCCCGGCTGTTAAGCTCACCATATCTAAATAAGAATAAAACCTACATTTCAAAACATGCTCCCTCAACTCTCCCTAGGAATATCGTCCATCTCATGCACCCCAAATCTATGCCCTCACCCGAAATCTCTCCTCTAGGCTTCAGGCTTTGTATGTCTTGTCTGACAGTGGACCCCTCCATACGCCTGTCCCAAGGGCACCCAGGCCCACCTTCTCCCACCCCCAAACTGTCTACCCCATATTCCCTGTCTTGGGGGTGACACCACCACCAATCCAGTCACCCAGCCCAAACCTGGGAGCCCTCCCAACAGCCTCCCTTCCCTCTTCTGCCGCAGGCCGTTGGTCTCCACTTACCACTAATGCATTGTATTGTCATTGTCCGATGAGAACAGTTTGTGTCACCTGCTGGTCTATATGATCCATGAGGTGTAGAGCCGTATCTCCATTATTCCCACTGTATTCCCAGAGCCCAGGATCCTACTTGAAAAATGTATGAATTATGAAGAAGTGAATGTGGAGGAGGAGTCCTGGCCCAGAGGCAAACTGCAAATGATGGGGGAAGCAGGGTGTCCCCAGCTTCCCTTTCTGCACAGGCCCTCTTCCGTCTCCCTGAGGTCCCCCAGTGTTAGGGTAGCAACTGCCCCACATGAAGAATGCACTGGTGTTCCCTGGGACTGAATTTCTGGTGTCCCACCTTAGTCAGTTTCTAGCACTTTCCTGCTATATGCACCCCACCAAAGGGCATAATATCAGCAAACATGCGAACGCACACACACACGTGGCTCCTCACCTCCCAGTACGGGCTGTCTCCTGCCGCCCATCCCATTGCAGAGCTTCCACAGAGCACTTGCTGGGGCTCCTTGGAATCAAGGAATGTGAGCACTGAAAGGTGGTCAAGACCTTTAGAAAATGAGACTCTCAAGATTTCAACCTTTACAGAGGAACCAGGGCACCCATGTGCTGAGGGATTCCTGTTTCCTGATCTGTGATCTGACCCGTGCCCCACAGGGCTGGGGGCCTGGAGGGTGGCCCAGCCTGGCCCTGCGCCTGGCTGCCCGTCGCCCTCCTATGCCAGAAGAACTTCTCAGCCTCTGTGCCTGCCCCAGACGTAGTCACCTGGCAGAGAGAAAAAAAACTGTACTGAAAGCTGGACAGTGGTTAACTTGTGGTGTGTACCAAGCCAAGGAAGCCGCGATTCTGCATGGAAATGTGCTTCTGGAGAAAGCCAAGAGCCCATGGAAACATTTGGGTATGTACAGACTTGATTTATGAAACTCTGTTCTTCCCCCTTAAAATGTCAAATGATTAAAATTCTTAGAAGTTATCATGAGACCCTCCACCCAAAGGTAGAATCCCCCAGACCCCCCTGCTGGTTGGGCACCCTTTGTCCATCCCCAGGGAATGGACTCAGGGACCTCGCTCTGGAACGCTGATCTATAGGGCTGCCCTGGGCCTTAAGCCTTCCTCTGGACTGAGCTCCACGGGGAGGGCACGGTGGCCTTTCCAGGGGTCACTCGGATGCTTCCATTCTGACATGGGTTTATTTGGCTAGGCCCTAAAAAACAAACCATGACAGTTAAGCTTTTAATTAACTGTGCTTAAAACAGACCCCTTGTACTCCTTCCTCCAAGCCTCACCTTGGAGGCGGGGCTCTGGGGTGGTGTGAGGACTCAGAGCCGGGGAGGGATCAGGGAGGGGATGAGACTCAGGGAGAAGTGTACAGAAAGAGGGGTGTTCAGAAATAGATGGGTGTTATGGGTTGAACTTTATCCCCCCAAAAGATAGGATGAAGTCTTAACCCCCAATGCCTGAGAATATGACCTTGTTTGGAAGTAGGTCTTTGCAGATGTAATCAAGGTTTATTCATTAGCGTGGGCCTCATCCAAGATGACTGGTGTCCTTATATAAAGAAGAAAATGCCGCATGAAAACAGAGACACTGGGAGAATGCCATGTGAAGATGGAGGCAGAGATCAGGGTGATGCTTTGCAAGCCGGGAACCCCACAGATTGCCAACAGACCACGCAGAGCTGGGGAGAGACCTGGAACAGATCCTCCCCCACAGCCTCAGAAGGAACCAGCCCTGCGACACCTTGAATTCAGACTCCAGCCTCCAGAATGGTACGTCCATAAGCTTCTGTTGTTCTAAGTCCCCAGTCTATGGTACTTTGTTACAGCAGCCCTAGCAAGCTCAGACTACAGGCCAGAGGTGTGTGGGCAAGAGTCTCCAAGGAGGGCTTGAGATGCAGTGGGATTGCCCACAGCGCTTGGTGAAACAGACTGCTGGCCCCTTCCCCAGGCTGGCTGGCTCTGCAGGTCTCGGGTGGGACCCAAGAATGTGCATGTTGGGTGGTGATGCAGCTGGTCCGGGGACCACACTTTGAGAACCACTGCTCTAGGAGTCTGGGTGTGGCCTGAGCGCTGGGACCTTGTAGTCCCTGGGCTAATGACGTGTATCCCACTGACTGGAATAGTGCCAGCCCACCTAGAAAATTTTGGTGGCCACAGTCAGTTTTCATTCAGAATGATTTATTTAGTTTTACATGATTTACACATGTGTTGCTACATGGGAACCTCCCCCATACACATACACACAATAACCCCATGTGGTAGATATTAGAGCCCCTGTTTTTACAGACAAGGAAAATGAGGCTGAGGTGTGGGCTGAATCCTCAGCAAGACACATCTTCCTCCTGACTCCCCACGCTCAGGATTCGTGCTCAGGCCCTGCCTTGGAGCAGGTCTGGCTAGTTCAACGTCAGAACTCAGATTTCTCTTTGTAAATCACACCTGTCGACACCTTGTCGGAAAAGAAAGCCATCCCTATCCGTCTGCTGCAGACCAAAGGGGCGTCTCACCTCTGCTCTCGTTCCCACCCATTGTTGCCACTTCCAGCCGGATCTCAGGAGCCCCATCCTTCCTGGTCCTGTTTTGTTCCTAAATGCCCTGGGATGTGACTTCCAACTTCCTGCTTCCATGCACTCCTAACAAACTGGCCCCAAGCAGCTTTGGAGCTGAGAAGCTTGGCATGCACTGTGGACGGGTTATGGGACTGGTGGAGGGGGTGACCCAGAAGGATCTCCAGGGTCCGGGGTCAGACAGGTCTCTGCAGCCCTGCTCGTGGGCTCTTTTCCAGGGAGGAGGCCTGCTGCTTATGAAGGCAGTTTGGGTCACCTCCCCTCACACACTGCTGGCTGGCCAGGCATCCTCTTACCATCTCTAAGCCCTTTGATAAGTGCTGGGCTATACAAACAGGGTGGGAGACCCAGGCAGGGGTGGACACAAACTGTGGGCACCTGAGATGTTACAGAGTGACTGACATAGATGCAGAAGCGGCCCTTTCAGCTGAGGCTCTGCATCTGGAATCCATGGGGCTGCAAGAGCAGAGTTCCAAATACTTCATCCCCCCACCCCCCCACCCCATCAAACACCAGCAGCCAGAAGTGCCTCTACTGTGAACACTGGCCATCATGTCCCCATGACTGACAGTGCAGGGACCTACCTGGGCCCCGGGGCCCATAGCCACTGTCTGTGAGAGACTCTGAAGCTGAGTACCCTCCCTGCCGAGAGCCCAGTGGAGTCAGAGACAGGAACAGAATGGAGGAAAATGTGCCCAGGTCTTGAGCCCCAGAGGGGTTTTCATGGGATGCAATGTATCAGACAGCATGAGAGGAATCACCCTCTTGGGCTTCGACCAGTGGGAACCACCCAGGTACTAACTCTCACAGGCCTAGCCAAGGGGCAGAGGCAAGGCGGCTCAGCCATAGACATTTCTCAGGACCTGCCCGTCTAGGTGCCACAGGAGACAATCCCCACTCAAGAGCGTGGTGTGAAGCCGTGTAGAAGAGAGCCAGGTGCCCAAAATGTGGTCAGAAATTGCAGGATGCAAGAAGCCAACCATCAGGAGCAGAAGAAGGTCACTTGGGGACAGGGCCTGGTGGTGACTTCAGGGAGGACCCTGTCTGACGCCTGAGGGTCAGGGGGACAGAGGGAGAAGCAAGGCTGTCCGGGCAGGGCGCCGCTGCGGCCGTGAGCAGGGAAGGCTGGGGCCCACACAGCCAAGACACTGGTGGTGGCGCTCCCCGTGCTTTGGGAACTCGATTTCTTACACAGCAGTGTGGGACTCCGAAAACAAGTGTCTCAGAAACTAGTTAGACGCTCCATGTACTAATGATGGGACAGATCGTCCCTCACAGCCTCAGAAGGAACCGACCCTGTGGCACCTTGAATTCAGACTCCAGCCTCCAGAACTGTATTCTCTGTCTTTGTTGCCTTGACATCTGGGGGACTTGATGTCTCTGGAGGGACTGCCCCTCCCCAGGTTAGCCAATTCCTTGAATGCACTTTTCAAATACAGACAAGCATTCCAGTCACACCCCGGCCACCTCCTTTATGGGGCTGTCACACTCCAGGCCACTACCCACCTGCCCCAGTCACCCAGGGCCAGGTACCAGGCCGCCAGGGACAGCCCCCAGGTCCCAGATCCCTCTGAAATTACTCAGACTAGCCAGTCCTAGACCTACTTGCCCTGCCTCAACCATTTCTTCCTGCAGAAACCCCAGTGAAGGCTCTGCCCCTCTGCGTCTCCTGCCCAGCCTGGTACCTCTCCCCGTGGCCCCCTGTGATGTGGTATGCCCCCTCTTCTTGGGATCTGTGAGTAACAAGCTCTGTTTTTTGATAGCGATCATCCCTGATCTGTTGACCTTGGTAAACCTCCAGTTCTACATGAATACACTGCATGTCAAACACTGTGTCGCCTTCTCTAACTGGCCTTTGAAGTGCTGCATCATCTCTCCCACCACCTTCCCTCGGGTACAAGGAGTCATCAGCCCACCCAGTATCAAGAGAAGGGGACACGGCCCCCACCTTTCATTAGGAGGAATGCCAAAGAATTTGCAGCCATTTAAAAGTCACGACCCATACACACCAAAATGGGTACAAATCGTAAGAGTACAGCTTGACTCTTTTCACACAGTGAGTGCATCTGTGTGGTCAGCACCCAGATTAGGAAACACGCCTCCTCAGCCCCCCAGAAGCTCTCCTTCGCCTCCTGTCAACCTCTGCTCCCCTCAAGGGTAGCCACTCACCAAATTCCTAAAATCACAAGGCAGCTGTGCCAGCCCCTGAACTTCAAATCAGTGAAAGTATACACTATGTGTGTGTGTATTCCCACTCATGCAAAGCTTTTTGGGTCGAAATTCGTTTGAGATTCACCCGTCTTGTTGGGAATAGCTGTGGTTTGTTCATTCTCGTTGCTGTGTGATACTCCATCATATAAACACACCACTATGTGGTTATTCACCCTGCTGTAGATGAACATTTCCATTGTTTCCGCTGTGGGATATTGCATGAAGTTCTGCTGTTTATGTTCTGTGAAATGCTTACATACATCGTGCTGTGTGCATAGCTAGGAGTGGGGCTGGTGAGTCACAGGTTCTGCACATGTTAGCTCAAATCGGTCCTGGCACTTGCCCAAGAAGCTACCCTTCATCTGCCCAAGGGACATAGGAGTTCCTGGGCCTCATCTTCGCCACCCCCTGGCGGGGTCAGTGGTTCTCAAGTGAATCTTGGTGGGTGCCTAAGAGTGTGTTCTTGTGGTTTTAATTGGATTTGCCTAATGACTACCGACATTGAGCACCTTCTCGCTTGTTGGCCGTGTTTACGTCTTCTTTATCAGGTGCCTATATAAGTATTTTGTCCCTTTTCTATTGGGTTGTCTGTCAAATATATATGTATATGGTTTCCTAATGCCAATCCATTTTTCCTAATATGCTCAAGTAGCCTTGCCCTCGTTTTATACACCTCTGTTCCTGTCCCCTCCGTTCTGATCGTTCTTTACCTCTGAGCTCCCACACTGTGACAGAGGAGAGCTGGGGTGGGTCCGCCCGAGGCTGTCCGCACTGCAAGGGAGGCCTGAGTGCTTGTATGAGTGGCACACCTGTGAGCACGAAGGTGCGTGGAGGGTGTGTGGCTTGCCCAAGGGCCACGGTGGCTCACAGAACCAGGACCAGAGGTCCAAATGGAGAATGCTGAGCTTCTGCCATCAGGTGTTGAATGATAGGAACCAGCTCCATGAACCCCAAAACCTCACACAGCTGTCCCTGCCTTCACCAGTTTGGGGCTAGCTGGTAGGGATCCTGCTGCAGGCTGCGTCTCCTTCCATCCTGGGCATGGAAAGCCCTGTCTCGTCCTGCAGATGGGGAAGGGGGAGTGAAAGAAGTCAGGCTGAATGGTGGAGAGGGGCGCTGAAAAGCCCTCTGAACCCCAGGATGACAGATGAACGATGGACGCTTGGTGATAGGAAGGAGAGAGGATAGATGATTAGACAGAGAGATGATGATTAGACAGTCAGGCTCCCTGAAACGATGATTTTAAAACAGATTTTTAATTTTATCAAGAAATTAGCCAGTGCTATGCCAGCTGCTGTTTAGATTCAGAAGATGCCAAAGAATTGAGTCTTTACCACCTGAAGATTATACTCTGGTTAAAAAGATAAGTTATGCAGGTAAAAAACTGCCAAATAGGCCGTGCATAGCCCTCTTCATACTTCTCTTTCTGCTAAGTGTAACACCCAGTACAATCATAAATATGTTAAAAACCCACGCAGTTCCCCCGCTGCTCTTTTGTTTCATATTGTTCTTTTTACAAGTCAGACTCACGCAAGGGCGTTGTTTTTCTGGCACCCCAAGCCCTTAGGTACACAAAAAGGCACGTGCCTCTTGGAGGGCACCGGGAAGCCACCTTGGCCAGGGCTTGAGGACAGAAGTGGGCTGGCGAGTATCACCTGTCCGCCATCAGTCTCGAACTGCTTCCAGGAGGGGAAGGGAGCGCTGGGGGAGAACGAATGGGAGGAGCAGCCGCCAGGGGTCCCTGACAGGAACACTGCCCAGCTCGAGAGTTAAGGAGGGGCTCTCCAGAGGAAGGAACACGCCCTTCACGCCTGCTGCCTGGCGCTCTGACCGCAGGCCCGCACCCAGCCCTTGACTGATCCTCACGTCTCCGGCCACCACACCCCGGCTCACGGTCTCCGTGCCCCATCCTCTCCCTCGCCCTCGCTCCATGGTGTGCAGGCGGGAGCTGAGCGCCGGGCGCCGGCAGGGAGTGCTGTGGCCCTGGGAATGGCCGTCCTCTGGGCTCAGCTCCGCCAAGCAAGACGCAGGAGCGCCTCCAGAAGCAGCTCCTCTCCAGGAGGGAAGGCTCGTCCTTCCCTGGGTAGTTCTGTCCTCCCCCCACCCAGCCTGACACCCAGCGGGGGGGGCTGCGGGGAGGAGGCGGCTCAGGGGCCTAGGCGGGGTGTGGGGAGTCCACTCAAGGGGCCGCTTAGTCTAGCTTAGGAGGGTGCCGGCCTCGGGTCAACTCACCTTCTAGAATCGCCTTTTCTAAGTCACCGAGCAGCTTTTTGATTCCTGTTTGAGAGTTGTGCGTCCTTTCCGCCTGTGTGTTCAGGACTCATGAGCACAGAGATGGGGCTGGCTCCAGAAGAGATCCCGGCCTTGGCAGTTGTCCCCCCTTCCTGGCCTGATTTTCCTGGGGGTCCACCCCACAGCCCCGGGTACCTGTGGCCCTCCCTTCAGGCCTGCCACGCTGCACCACAGAGGCCGGCTGAGAGCTGCCTCTTCCCCAGAACCTCCAGCCTCGATAGCAGTCCTGCCCCCTGGGCTTGTGTAGCACGTGCTGGAACCCCAGGCACACTTCTCACAGTGACTCACACTCCGAGTTTACTTCTGCAGCTTCAGGAACGTGGGCCCTTGCAGGCCGCTCCTAGTCTTTGTCCTTTTGGTAATGGGCACAACACAAGTGCTCTGGACTTCAGGTTCTGCTGGAAGCCAGGTTAGTCAGAAGTCAGCCCCAAGGTCTCCTGTCCCTGGGAAGTCACATGCACACCCTGAGGTGCGGTGGGTGGGCAGGTGTGATGGCAGCTGTGAGTCTGGGGAGACCCCCAGTAGGAGCCCTGGAGAGAGGGGCATGCTCTCGGCCTGAATGCCTCAGACCCGTGCTGCCTGCCCTCCCAGTGGCCACACTGCTCTGCAGTTCCCAAGGCATCGCCCTCTCGCAAGTGTATCCGCCTGCTGAAACTCACAGAGCTGAGATCAGGGAGGGCAGGGGCGCCCCTGGTGAAGCACTGTCAGGTGGTTCCACCAGGTGGGGAACAAATATCCAAAGTGTTTCCTCAGGGCTCCAAAGTTTACCCCTAGGGTCTGACCCAGTAAAGGCGGCCCAGTCCTGGAAGGTTTCGCTCAGCGACTTGAGGATGATGCTGGCCTTCTGGCCTGACAGGAATGGCAGAGGTCCTGTCATATGTAACATTATATCGAAAATCTGGTTTTTAACATTTTGATAACTGTATTTTAATATGAGTTGTTTTCTGTAATCTTATATATTTTACTTTATGCATTTAAAACCATTAGTCTGAGAAGGATCCTAGGCTTCCCCCAGAGGGTCCATGGCACAAGAAAAGGTGATGAGCCCTTCTTCTAGTCTAACATTTTTGTCTTCCAAATGGGGAAACTGAGGCACCAGATTTTTTTTTTTTTAAATCAAAGCCTCCTGGCTTATTAATCAAGACAGGACTGGAACCCTCACTCCTGGTTCCTTTTTGGGGCTCCCCTCACAATACAGAGCCCTTTAATCCTGACACCCCACCTCCTTTTGGTCCCAAACACATGGTGACTCAGCAGATGTGCTCAACAGCTGGGATCCGGGCCTGAGGGGCAGGGCCCTGACCGCCGACCGTGCTGGTTCCTTTTCCAGGTGGCGCGACAAGCCTCCGTCCTCATGACCCATTTGTCATCCTCTGCCTGGCCCTGAACAGAGCACAGAGGCTTCCCTGCTCACTCAGGCCCAGGAAACCAATACCAGTGACAATAATGATTTCGGCACCCTTCATGGACGACCTCCTCTGCATCAGACACTCCGAGCTCTATTTTTTACAACACTTTGTCCTCAAGGAGGCATTATTATCACCATTTTATAGATCAGAGAAGTCAAGTGATGTGTCCAAGGCCAATAGCCAAGCGCATCAAAGATCCAGCTGCTTCTGACGGGTTCAACTATAAGGAGGTCACAGCTGGGGCTGGAGGTAGGCAGGTGGCCAAGGGACAGTGTTGCCCATTCTGAAGGACATGTAGACTCTGGGCTGGTCCTGGGGCAGGCTGGGCCACCGAGCAATGGCAGCTAACAGCTGTGCTCCGGGCCACCGGGGTGTTGTCCTTAAAGCAGCCTCCCAGGGACCCGATTTCTGACGCACTTGGGCCACCCCGTCTCAGCTCTGTGGTTTGCACAGCTGTGTTGCGTGAGTGTCTTAGGTCCTGATCATGAGCAGAGAGGCACAGTGTGGTTTAGTTCAGCTGCTGTCCAGGGCGGGGGTCTGTAAAGCCAGTGCCTCTATTTTCCTTCTTTTTTTATGATGAGGAGGAAAAGGATTGGGAGTGGCTGCAGATGTACTTGTTTCTTCTTCTCCTTTTTTTAAATTCATTTAATCATTAATAGGACTTCTAGGCACTTGAATATTTATTCACTTACCCCTGGTGAATGTCTACATTATACTGAACTTCCAGGACTCACGAAGGATACAAACAGTAACAAAACCCTTCCTTCTGAGAAGCAGACAGTTGAGACCTCCAGGGAGAGACAGGTGCTGCCGAGAGACAACATTCTGGGCAGCAGGGACGCCTGGATGAGGCTCTCCCAGCCCTGGGGAGTCAAGGAGGTTTCCCACAGATGAATGGTGAGGATGAGAAACAATTTGCCAAGTATTTCCTGCCACTTAAGCAGAGAGAGAGTGGAGAGTTGTGCACCGGGTCTGTGTGTCATTTTTCCTCGTATTTCCTTGACCCACACAGTCACACTGACCACGCTGACCTCAAGAGCCCCAGGAGGTGGGATCCTGCCGTGTGCTGGGAAGGGCATCAGGACACCAAAAGACGGCCACCCACTCGGGGTGCTGGTCTCTCCAGGCAGGATGCGTGCGCCCAGCTCTCTCCTGACCACCTCCCGGGTAACTGGGGTCAGACTGACATGTCCCACCTCCTGGGCTTCCCGCCTCCATGAAGCACAGCCCCAAGGCCACCCTGCCCACCCTCTCCTTCTCCCTCTGCACATGCTCTAAGCCATTGCTGCCGTCTGGGCCTCACCGTCTCTCGGGGAAGACAGCCACAGCTTCCTGTTTCCTAGTCTTGACTCCATCTTGGCCCTCCATCCCACGGGAAGACTGAGTTTGCTGAGACACAGTAGCCCTGCTTTTCTTTGGGACACGCTACTAATTCCATGCCCTGATATTTGGAACTCTCTTTCTGGTTCGAGGCAGCTCTGGCACCATCTCCAGGCAGTCTGCCTTGACTGGCCCACCCCCCACCTAATGTGAATGCCCCACTTGTGACCTCCCGTGGCATCCTACATGTCTGGGTATGAGTGAGTGTACACTGTAAATGACCGCTGTCTGTCAAATTCGAGGAGCTCTCTAGGGCCTAACACAGAACAGGTGACCGGCAGGTGGTCACTGAGCACAGGAGCTGTGGTGAGGTGCTACTCTTCCCGCCCCATCTACCACAGCTCCTATTGCTTCATCTTCTCACCTCATCCAAACCCTTCTTCCTACAGAGGTTCATGGTATCTACTTTGTACCCTGTGCTAGTGATGGGGGTGGGGATGCAGCATAGTTTAAGATACATCCACACCCACGGCAACTTTTAGTTTGAGTGGGAACTTGAGATACACACAAGTCACTGAGAGCCGTGTGGCGCTGGACATGGGGATGACAGCTGGGGATGAAAAGCCACCCCTTCAGTCTACCGTTGGCCTCATAGAGTCACCAGATAGAGGAACTGGATAGAGGCTCTGTCCACTTCTCCCACACTGCAGGTGAGGAAGCAAGGCCCAGAGAGGTGGCGTGAGTCACCTGCAGCTACAGGTGACACAGAAGCCTAGGCTGGCCCGCAGCTTCCCGAGCAAGTGCCCTTCAAGAAATAGGCGTGTGTGGGCGCTTCCCCACCACACACAGCACATGCCCAGAATGCAAGCCTCAGCCGACCAGACCAACTGGAATTGCTCTTCCTGGTACTCTAACTCTTCCTTCAAGAGAAAGTTGCAGCTTCATTATCTCTTCTTTCTCTCTTTCAGTCAATAATTGTTAATTTAAGCATCTTTCATGCTCAAAGTACTATACTGGGCACAGTCAGTGATCCAAGAAAAAAAAAACCCCACCCTTGCTTCAGGCCGTGGGGACAAGACACGTGTGCCTACGCATTAATCAAGAATGCAAGGGAAATGCCAAATGGGTGGTTCAGGCAAGGAAGACAGTTCGCAAAAATTTCACAAGAAAATGACCGCAGGAGAGACTTAGTCAGAAAAGCAACTCCTGGGAGACCCCTGGGCTCCACTCAACCCCCCACCCTGATCGACCTCCACCTGCGACCCTACTCTGCCATGTGACTTCACTGGTGAAGCGGTAGTTGAGAAAGCGCAGAATCAGCAAAATGAGATGGCATTGTAATCCCTGTGTTAGATTTTCTCCTAGGCATAAGCCCCTCCAGGATGGGGAGGCTGCTCCTCCCAGGCTCTGCAGGGCCCCTGCCTCAACCATCAAGAATCTGTGTGTGCGTGGGAGGAATGCATGCTTTCTCCTCCCTAGTTTTTCTATTGCAGAAGTTGAACCCAAAAGGAGTATCTCCTTAACCTTTTCATAAGCTTTTTAATTGAAATATAACATACTTACAGAAAAGGGCACAAATCACAAACTCAAATTTCATAAACAGACCCATATACTAGTACCTAGACTAAAAAAAAACTAGAACATTCTGTGTTTCGCAGAAGCCTATTCCAGTCACTAACTCCCAAGGTTAGCACAATGCCCCAGATTAGTTTTGCCTGGTTTTGAACTTTATATAAATGGAATCACATGGTTTGTGCTCTGTCAACTCCAGCTTCTCTTCCTCAACATTATTTTGGTGTAACTCATTCATGTTGTTAACAGTTGTAGTTCATTCACTCCCATTTTTGTATATATTCCTTTGTTTGGATGTACCAGCACTTATTTATCCATTTGCTTGTTGACACATCTGGGTCGTATCCAGTCTGAGGCTATTACAAATAGCGCTACCATGAACACACCTTTTGGTGAACATATGAATTCACTTTCCCTGGGATGTGCCTGTGGCAGGGCTGCTGGGCCTCGGGGTATGTGTGTGTTCATCTTTAAAAGAAAGCAAAGAGAAAATCTTCTTAATTATCTGAAAAAAATGTAAACAACATTTTATCAGAGGTGCTTTTTCTCCTGTGATCATACAATTAGATTGTAGCTTAGATTTTAAAGAACAAAATGGGATAGAAAATGAAGCAAGACAGAAAAGGAAAAACTTAAGGGCTACATGGGCCCTGTCCTCGTGACCCCGTGTTTCACTGGTGTGAAAGGATCCCGTGGTCCCTGTCCCTGGAGTTGGTCCCCAGTAGGCTGTACAAGGATCTGGTACCCAACCATCAGCACCTTCTGAACCTATTAAACCCTGGGGCACCCCATGTGACCCTGTCTGCTTTAGGGCAACCAGGAATAGTACAAACCTAGAAACTTAAAAAGTGAGTGGGGAAAGGACCTGTGGTTTGACATTTTTCAGAATTTTTTTCTCCTTTTTGTATGTTTCAAGGGCACTTTTCAAGTGCAGAGATCTGGAGAGGAAGAACTATAAATAGAAGGGGCCAAAGCAGGGAGGGGGGCCCAGGGGAAGGGTGCTCAGAACACCTGCTTATCTCCAAGTCTGGAGCCCTGGCAGGGCTTTTCCAAGGGCCCTTCCCCACGCCACCCCGCTTCTTCTTCATCCATCAAACCCAGGCTGGTGCCAAGTGCTCTGGCCCAGGTCCCCAAGGCCCAGCTGTAGCCAGTCACCACCCCAGTCCACCCAAGACAGTCCCTGGGAGGAAGGGAACCGTCCAGGGTCGTTCAGCTTAAAAGGCCCCCATAGCATCAGCAGCTCCTCCCCTGCCAGCAATGTCATAATCTGAAACAGGTTGTGTCCCACCCTAGTAAACAGTCAGCAACACCTTCCCAACATCTTAGAATAAAACCCTGCCAGGGCCCCTGGCAGCAGATCCATCATTTTTGACCAGGGGACAGAGTAGGAGGGAAGAGAAGAGAGAGCAAGAGCCCCGAGGCTGTTTGCCCAGCAGCCGCTGTTGCCAACAAGAGGGTCTGGTCCCTCGGGGGTGGCTTGGCAGAAGAGGTGAAAAGGCCATGCAGACTTGGAGGGGCGTGGGGGGCCCACCCACTGACCACCTTCCTCTGCACTGCCACCAGGGCCTCCTGCCGTCTCTCTGCTCCTCACCTGGAGCTGCTCTCCCCCTCCAGCCTCTACCTCCATACCTCCTTGGGCACCAAGCAGGCGTCCAGGACCCTTCCCGTTCAGAACCCCCTGTTGCTTGATGGGCTTTTCCTTCAAACAACTGGTATGTTGCAAGTCAGGCTTTGACTTGGGTGATTAGGTTCATGTCTCTCCCCGGTAAACTGTGAAGTCGGAAGACAGGCCCCTGCTGGTTTTGCCAACTGCTGTGTGCCCGCCTTCCAAACGGTGTCTGCCCTGGAGGTGGTGCCAACATGCAATGTGGGGGGGTGGGAGGGGGAAGGAAGGGGGACGAGGGGAAAGGGTGCAGGGGCCAAAGGAGAGGATGGAAGGAGGAGGGGCAGGAGACAGTTGTCTGCAAGACCTGAGCAGTTTTGTCTGCCTGTCCCTCCCCGAAAACTGGTCTGACATCTTCCCCAGTGAGACTGTCTGATGCCCTCCCTCTCCTCTGATCAGCAGCCCAGGAGCGGTCAGAGCCCGGAGCCGTGGCCCTCAGGCTCTGTGCTGCCTTCCCACGCTTCACCCTGCCAGGCAAGGGAGAGGCCAGTTGGGCACATACTGAGCCCGCAGCCCCCAGGGGGAGCCCTGTGCAAGGATAGGAGGCACCTCTGCTAGGGAGACTGGGTGCAGAGGGACAGCTCTGGGCCTGGTGTCAAAGGGGATAGGGGTGCATCCAGTGGACCTAGGGCTTTAGTTTGTCCAGCTGGGCTGTGTGATTTGGGGGCCAAAGCTGAGTGGTTTGAAAGCATAACCTACACCCAAACCAAGCAGCAGGCAGCCCCACTGTCCAGCACCCTCAGAGAGCAGCTGTCTGAAAGAGGGCTTGATTCTAGTTCGCTTGGTGCACTTTATGGAGGTTTGATTTACATATCAAGAATTCACATGTGTGAGTCAGTGATTTTTATAAATTTAGACTTCTACAGCCATCATCACAATCAAGTTCTAGAACATCCCCGCATCCCAAAAAGACCCCTTGTGTTCATTTATGGTCACTCCAGCCCAGATGGAGCCAACCTCTCTCTATGTAGACTTGCGTCTTCTGGATGTTTCATATAAATGGAATCATACCATATGTAGCCTTTGGCTTCTGGCTTCTTTCACTGAGCACAGTGTTTTTGAGGTTCCTGTTGTCGTGTGTATCAGCAGGTTGGTTGTTTTTACTGCTGAACAGTATTCCTGGGCCTTGGTTTCTTATCAGCAAACGGCAAACACATTTACAGTCATGCAGAAACCATTCCTTCTTTCAAGGACTCCACCAAAAGGGAGGGTGGCCCAGGTGAGCTTCTGTGCCTAGAATTCACAAGCATGACATGAATATGTTCTCATAGAAAATTCATAAAGGAAATGCCCCCCAGGTTTCATCACAGCAGTTTGGTATGTATACCTACAGACATTTCTCTAGGCATTTACCTCTATAGATAAATATACAAATATACAATTTTTATTTTGCTCATAAAAAAATGAGCATATGTTCAAGGAATTCTGGAAACCTTGCTTCTTATATGTCACCCAAGAGCATTGCATGTCAGAAGCCATGGCTCAGCTTCTTTTCAAAAAAGGCTCACAATGTGAGGTGACACTGCTAACCAACCCCCGTCAATAAAACCCACGTGGTTAACATTGTTTGCTTCTGCAGATGTCATTTCGGTGAGCCTCCCTGCACAGACAGCTCTGTGCACATGCCCATATTTTTGTTAACAGGGTAGATTCTTAGAAGTGGAATGTCTGGAGATCCTGGACTCTCCATTCAGCTTGGTTC
Source organism: Smutsia gigantea (assembly GCA_032199065.1). Taxonomy (NCBI): domain Eukaryota; kingdom Metazoa; phylum Chordata; class Mammalia; order Pholidota; family Manidae; genus Smutsia; species Smutsia gigantea. Next base: position 62,156 of record JAVSCE010014163.1, read on the forward strand.
ACTTACTTGCCTGTTCCCGAGCTTGTGATGTTATAGTGGTCACAACGGTATAGTTGACGGTTTCATTCTTGGTTATACTGTGGATTCTGTTGCTCTTGTGGGTAGACTCCTTGCCCCTTCCATTTTCTAATTGGTTATAGTTAGGGATGAAGAAAACCATTGATTTTTTTTATTGTGATAAAATACACATCACCTAAAATTTAACATTTTAACTGTTTCCCAGTGAATGGTTCTGTGGCATTAAGTACACTCACACTGCTGTGCGACCATCACCGCCATCCGTCTCCAGGCCTGTGCCCTCTTCCCAGATGGACTCTGTGTCCATTAAACAGGAACGTTCATTCTGTCCTCCCCCAGCCCCTGGCCACCACCGTTCTACTTTGTGTCTTTGTGAATGTGACTACTCCAGGGACCTCGTACTCTATTTGCCCTTTCGTGACAGGCTTCCTTCACTTAGCATAATGTTTCAAGGCTCATCCATACTGTACCATGTGTCAGTACTTAATTCCTTTTTGTGGCCGAATAACACTCCATTGTACATATATATTACCTTTGGTTTATGAATTAATCTGTCGGTGGACACTTGGATTGCGTCAACATTGGGCTACAATGCATAAGGCTGCTATGAACACTCAGTGTACAAATATCTGTCCACGTCCCTGCTTTCACTTCTCTGGATATATTAATCCAAAAGAATTCTGGATCATAATTCTCTGTTTAATTTTCTATGGAATTGCCTCACCATTTTCCACGGCAGCTACACCATTTTGCCTCCCCACCAGCCAGGCGCAAGGGTTCCAATTGCTCCACATCCTCACCAACACTTACTTTATGTTTTGTTTTTTAATAGCCATCCTAATGGATGGGAAAGCCACTGATTTGTGTCAATCATCTCAGCAAATTCTCACATCAGGTTTACATTTGGTGTCCTGGATTCTCTAGGTAGTTCATTGTATCACCTACAAAAGTGACTCTTTTTTTTTTCTTACCTTGGACTTGGGCCCCTTTTTCCTATTTTACCACATTGTCAAGGACCATGTTACAAGTTTGAGGAGAAGCAGGAATGGCAGGAATCCCTTCTTTCTCATGTCTCACTATTACATGTCATGATTTGTGAGAGTTTCTGTGGACACCCTGGTGAGAGTTATGAATGTGGCCTTCTCTGCCTGGATGGCTAAGAGTTGCATCAACGATATTCAACTTTGTCAAGTGCTTTTTGGAATTACACTGATAGATCCCTAAGGATAACCCATTCTTGCATTTGTTGAATAAACCTACTTCTCATGAAGTATTTGTGTTTAAGATTAATAAAGAGTCCCTGGGCTATGCTAAGTTAGGCCAAATAAACAGGTGGCCAACAGCTAAGGCCAGAGAAGATGTAGTGATGGATATGGATCACATTCTGGCCCCAAGGAGGGCGCAGCAGTGGGGAAAAACCCCAAAGGAGGAAGATCTTTCAAAAAACCTTTGACCTGTTATGTAATGCGATGGAGAACATGTAATTCATCCAAGTTAATCTTGAGGAAAGTTCTGGATATATTTGGAAGACACTTTGATAATAGCTTGAAATGGTTGAACTGCCTACCCAAGGAGAGTGTTGTGTGAGGCAAAGAGCCTGAATTGCTGGGATGGGTAGGACTGAGGCAGAGCTGGCTGCTCTGTGGGTTGGAAGGGAGAGGAAGAAGGAGAAGCAGACAGACCAGGCTGTGCTTGGGAGAAAGGAGAAAGCACAAAGCAGGCAAACGCTGGCAGTGGGGCAGCCAGAGAGGGCCAGCAGGGGGAAGAGAGCCTGCTGCTCTTCTGGGCGGCTTGCTCCGAGTCCCTGCCACCGATATGTTCGTGCAGCTGGGCTCCTCTCAGGGATCAGGACGAAGGGGCACATTCTGGCTGCAGCTGGAGGGCACCTGGCTTCCAGGCCACGCCGAGATTTAGGAGGTGGCAGGACCTTGCGCCTGAGATGACTGGGGGATGCAGGGTGACAGGGCTGAGCGCCACGTGGGAGCTGAGATGTCTCATCTGGAGGATCTTAGTCAAGTAGATGTGGGTCTGTCAAAGGATCTGTGAGTAGAACTTGGGCTCCGTGAACTTAAAGAGGAAAGATTTGCCTCTTTAGTCTCACTAACCTCTAACTGAAATTGAGCATTTCCTTCTGTTATGAACATAGGCAACAACCACTTCATTTTAGCCATACAAACAGAAAGAGAGATTTTCATTCCGTGCTCCTTGCTGCTGATAATATTGGTTATAGTCACTGCTACTTTGAACTCAGTGGTCATAGACCCCGGGTTTCAGGAGGAGCAGGACCCTCACGACCAGATCATGTGCAGGGTGGAGGTGTTCCACCTGGGCCTTCGGTTTTGTCATTCAACCCAGCACATTCTCTGTGCCGGACACTGGTGGCCCTGCCCTAGGACAGGACCCTGCCTGGAGGAACTCAGGAGCGGGGGCCGAGGGGAGACACACAGCTGGAGCAGACCAATGACCTCAGGGCAATGTGATTCACGCCATGAAAGCACAGAGGAGGCAGCGGTGGACTCAGACAAGGTGTCTCATGAGAAATGACATTTGAACTGACTTTTTAAGGATATATTTAAAAGTGTGCACAGGGACACAAGACTATCCTTTAACCAGAAAAATCCCTCATCAAGCCTCTGCATATCTCAGCTTAGAGTTCAGAGGAGCAAAAAGAAGAAATTTCCCCTGGCTGTGGGGCTGAAACAGGAAACCACCCAGAAACCCTCAGCAGAAGGAGACTGGGGAGTCCCCGGATCCCTAGGACCAAGTGGACGTTTTCCCAAGAAGCACCTTGGGGTGCCGGCTGCCTCAGAGTGGAGGCTGCCTCAGCTCACAGCCTGGTGTCTGTTTGGTTTGCTAGTGAATCGCGAGCACCTGTGCTGGGCACAGATATGGCCGCTGCAAACGGTTGCTGAATGAGTGTGCGAATGCAGCCACATCCTTCTGCAGCTGATGGGGTGGATGGGCAGGGCAGGCCGTGACCCTGTCTCTCTGCCTGGCATTTATGTCTCCAAATCACTATGGTGCCCCGCACTCTAGATGACCTGGGAAGACCTGCACAGAAACCCGGTGGGTGCAGAACTTAAGTGCATTGGGCAGATGGAATGCCCAACACCTGGGCTACTCACGTGCACATCACCTCTGCCCTCATCCAGGACTGCAAGGTGTTGTCGCAGGACTCTGTCCCAGCAGGTGTCTGAGCTGCCTGGATCAGGGATACCTTTTCACAGAGCATGCTCCAAGCCAAAAGGTTGAGTCCCCAGGTGAGTGGGGCAAAGGGCAGAAGCATCCCCACCAGAACCTCTATCTTTGATCTCACAGTAGGTGGGGAAGGTCACCTCTTCATGGGCCTGACCTCAGAGGATCCCTAAAAGATAAAGCAGAGCATTTCTACACTGTATCTGTTCCTTCCAGCAACGTTATGGGTGAATTTTTGACCCCCAAATTCATCTGTTGAAGCTCTAATCCCCAGCACTTCCAAATGAGACTGCATTTGGAGATAGGTCTTTAAAGAGATAAGTTAAAATGAGGTCATTAGGGTGGCCCTTATCCAATAGGACTGGTGTCCTTATAAAAAGAAGAGATCAGGCACGCACAGAGGGAAGACCACGTGCAGCCGCAGAGAGAAGATGGCCACGCACAAGCCTAGGAGAGAGGCCTCAGGAAACCAACCCTGCCACCGCCTTGATCCCAGACTTGCAGCCAGACCTGTGAGACAATCAGTTTCTGTTGTTTAAGCCCCCCAGGCTGTGGTAGTTTGTTATGACAAGCCTCGCAAGCGAATAGAAAGGATCTCACTCTATGAATTTTCTCAGTGGACTCCCAGAGGCGACACCCACACATTCTGTCACCACAAAGGAGAAATAAGCAGAAATGCCCTGCAAAGACTCATAGGTCAGAAAGGCCTCTTGCCTCAAGGATGGGTTATTTGGTTATTTAGTGACCTCGCTGCTTACCCAGTAAGAAAAATAGGGTTTCAGAGCTTGGATTTCCCAGAAGCACAAGTTGTTCCTTGCTGAGGTCAGGAGACCCACACCTGATGGTAAGTTGATGTTTGCTAACGTAGCTCTTACATGCAGAGAAGGAGAACCACAGGCCTTGAGTCAAGTTAAATAGCTCATGTCTGCCCGGAGGTTACTGGGTTTTGATGTTTAAAAAAAAAAAAAAAATCTCATGCCATGCCTTAGTCTTCTACCAGGCTTATTCGAATTGTGCCTGACTTTACAGTCAAAGAGAATAATAAAAATAAGTCCAGTTTTGAAGCTTCATAAGCCATTTGGCAGCCAGTCTTTAAATTTTCAGTGCATCTCACTGATTACCTGGAAGTGCCTCAGAGGACTTGGGAAAGCGTGCGCACCCCATCCCACCCCTCACTGCCTGTCTCCAGCGGGGCTCCCCTGTAAAGAGGCTAACCTCCTTTGGCCTCCTGAGAAAGCCCAGACAATTTTGTTGGTTTCCAAAATAAGACCGACTGACCCCCAAAAGTCCCCTGGAAAGCCTTCTGGGGTCATGCCGCCTGCTGTTACGCCCTCCTCCAGGAAGGGGACCCCTCGTGGCTGGAGCCTGCTTGGCAGGATGTACAGGTTTGGCTGTTAGCTGGCCCTGTTGCTTTGTCTTCTGGGCTTTGGCTTCCTCCTTTTAAGTGAAGATCTTAATAACAGCCCCACAGAGGGCCTTGAGAGAATTAAGGGAGTGACACATGCATGGACAGCTCTGGGATCTAGTAAATCCCAAGCGTCCATTGTCTCTCTTCCCTGACCCTCCCGTTGATGGCAGAACTGTGGCCTCCACTTGGCTTCCCCTAGCGTAGTGCTGGACGTACACGGAGATTGGAATAAAGAGCGCTGTGAATGGGTTTCCCGGTCTCACTCACATCCCACAGGTCACTCACTTGTGTCCAGCTCAGCTGGGGCTGCCTTTAAAGAACATGAACTTTCAAACTGCTTTTCTGATAAAAGTAATTCATTCTCCTTATATTCTAGTCTGGACTATGTTTTAAAGACCAAACAGGAAATTAAATATAGCCAACTCCAACATCCAGAGATAATCATTGGTTAATACTTTGCGGTATTTCCTTCCAGTCTTTTTTCTATGTGTACGTGTAGTCCAGTCTGTCTTACTTACCTACCTGAGCATTCTGTGGCATTTGCCCCAGAGCATCTTAGAATAACTGCTTGGCTACTGGGGCCCCAAAGGCGAGACCTCATTTGTAGAACTGTATTTGATAGCGCATCCTCTCTCACTGGTTGAAGTATTTGATACACTGTCTCCCAGTTTTGCCTGTGGATAGTTAAACCTGCTTCCCCATCAAAAACACAATTGGGAAAGTTCTGGGATATTTCCAGCCTCTAAGCTTGTAATGAGTACCTGTTTAAGCTAGGCAAATAATTTAGAGAAAAGAATTTCTCTGAGTTTCTTGATGTGTTTTGTATCCACGTACACACACTGAGAGCTCCTACTGTACATATGCAATAAATGGCAGCTATTACTATTATTGGTTTAGATGAATCTGTCCTTTAGAATTGAGTGTGAGCAAAAGTGGAGGGCCACGAGTATAAGACCTAAGACACCAGGAGAAAAAACCGCTCTCTGAGGGGAAGCTTTGAGTGCGTTTCTCATAAAATGGTTTGAGCGTACGACTCTGCCCCCTTGTGGTAGGAAGAGAGCAAGACAGAGTGACTGGTCCTTGGCACTGAAAATGTTTTCTTTGCATGAATGTCAGTTATCTCCACTTTATTATTATTATTATTACTGTTGTTGCCACTCCACCTTCTGCTGGCTTACTATTATTATTTCTGACGATACTATTAGCCCTATATCCTGGCTCTGTGCTAATTAAGCTCTTCACATACTTTATTTCACGGAAGATTCATAACAACTATATAGTGTTAACTATTGTTAGTATTGCCGTTTATAGAGCAGGAAGCTACAGCTCAGAGAGGTTGAGTAACTTGTCCAGAGCCACACAACTAATAAAAAATGGACTCAAGACTTAACCCCAGGCCTCACCTCTGCTCTTAACCAATTAACCACATACCAAGTCCCACCACGGCCTGTTAGAGCAGTGTTTCTCAAACGTGGGTTTGGACCCTTTTAAAAGAAAATACTTCATTATGAACCAAAGTAAGTTGAGACTCCTTTGAGAAACTGCATTAGATGATCCCAGCCATTCATATGACACAAAGGGTCACCTGCAAAGGGCTTCCCTGGAGGGCATATCCAGTTGGTCCAGAATAAATCTATTTTTCTTTTTTTTTAATATTATCACTGAAATGAAACCAAAGGTAAATTTAATTTTCAAGAGGCATGTGGAGCGAGGCTCTGCCTTCCCTATCAGCTCTGCTAAACATTTTTCATAGCTCCCAGTTGGAAATACCAGTTTAGAATATGAGTGAAGAGAGAAGTGGTTGTGTCACAGTGTCCATATAATAGTGCTCATAAGAGTATTCCTCTTTGGATGGCCCTTTCATCTTACATTTTTTAAGGCCAGGTCTTTTCTTGGCTTCCATTTGAATCGACGTCTTGGAGGTAAAAGCCTGCCTCAGGCAGAGAGCCCCCAGGCAGAGCAGAAACTAAGGCTGTGTGCTGCAGTTAATCGGGCTGATGGGGACCTCCTTCCAGAGGCTCTGGGCGAGCCCGCTCCCTGCCTCCTCCGGCTCTGGCGGCTGTGTGTTCCAGGGTTCGGGCTGCATCCCTCCAGTCTCTTCCTCCGCAGTCACCTCATCTTCTCTTCTGTGTGGGTGTCGCATCCCCCTCTGCCTGTTTCTTACAAGAACACTTGTGATGGCATTTAGGGCCCACCTGGTTAATCCAAAATGATTGCCTCATCTGAAGATGCCTGATCAGATCTGCATAGACTCCATTCCCAAAAAAGGCGGCATCTACAGGTTCCAGACATATGTGGGTATATGTTTGGGGGGCCATTTTTCAGCCCGCCACAGATGGAAAGCAAGAGACCGCCTTGCTCACAGGAGGTGGGCCTGTCAGTGCACAGCGGGTGAAGGCTGTTGGAGCTGCTCTGCCTCCCCGTGGCTGGAATCAGAGAAAAGGCTGGCAGCTCAAAGGCAAGAGGCATCTGGTAGAACAACATGGACAGCGCTGCACACCTTCAGCTGAGAGACCGAGCCTGGAAGGATGGCCGCACCTCTAGTCTCTGCAGCCCTTATGAAGTCTGCATTTACAGTTCAACTCAGGTATTGTGGCATCTGCTTGATTTATTTCTGCAGGAAAGAGGCAGTTACCACATATCGGTGCTGTCCAGGGATGAATAACGAAGGGGACCTGGGAGAATGCCTGTATATCTTTTTCTACATGTGCCTGCTTTTCACTCACCTGGAACATTACAGGAATAATGCAGTAGGTACCTACCTGGTTGCCCTGCATTCACTTTCTCCATCCTGGAGACCTTATCTCCAAAAAGCAAATCTGCTTGTGTCAGGCCCTGCAGCAGTTACTGGTGCCCGAAGTCCTTAATATGGTGCTACAGGATGTCCCTGGGGTGGTACTGGAATGGCACTTTGCATTGCAGCCCCTGCTTTTCTTTTTCTCATGCTTATGGGGACAAGGCATTTGAAAACACAAGAGACAGAGAGGCACAGAGTGAGGCAAAACAAACTTTGATAGCGTCATAACTCACTGAGGCTACGCTGTTAGTATGAGTTGGTCAATATGAGTCAGAGAAGGCTATGCTAGTGGGACTCTCCACTCAGACATCTGAAGCTCTGAAGACCTAGGGATCAAAGCAGTCTTTCCAGGAAAGCATGAGGCTGTCCCACATGCTTATGTGCCTGCCACATAATCATTGGTTGAATGAATAAATGGGCCAAAAATGGCATTTCAATATGATTTTAATTTGTACTTCTCTTTTAAGAGGGAAAGTGAACATTTTTCTTATATGTTTAAGAGGCTTTTGTTTTTCCTGTGAACAGTTAGGTCTTCTTCTTTGACCATTTTTTGTGTTCTTTTTTCTTATTGGTTTGTAGAGCTCTTTATATATTAGGCAAATTAAGCCTTTGCATCAGATATGTCTATGATGAATAGAAATTACATATCATTTAAGCAGAAATTTCTTTCTTTAATTTTATGACTAGTTCATTGTAATTGTAATAGTATAAGGCAATTTTCATATTTATTTCTGGGAATTAGATTCATACATTTGATTATAACGGTGAGCTTTAATAATGGATACATTTTTTCAAACTTAATTTTTAGGTTAGTTAAATTTTGTGGTGTCTTTCTTTCTTGAGGTTTAGTTTTTGCTCATACTGTTTCCATGGTCTGATGTGTCCTGATGACTCACAATCCTGCCATCATCTTAAACCCAAATCAAGTCCCACATCCTCCATAAAACTTGCCCAGCTGTTCCCACCCACATGACCTCTTCTTCTTAGTCTCTGTAGCACACAAAGGATGAAATTCACCCCAAAATGTTTCACACTGCCCCATCTCGTTTTCTGGCTGTTCAACATTTGTAGGCCTCATCCCTTCCAAAAAACAGGGACATCTTTCTGCTCATCACTTAAGACTTTCCTGGGAAAAGTATGAACACAATAAATATCTATTAACTGGAAATAACCTTCAAGGGTTCTTAGCATATGTTCCATGGGTAGAATTCAGGATATCCTGAATTAGAATTATTATTATTATTTTATATTATTACATTACATTACATATGACTTTATGTCCTACCACAAGCTGGAGGTGGTGAGGAGGGGTCCTCCCCTAGAGGCTTCAGAGAGAGCATGGCCCTGCTGATACTTAACTTTGGACTTCTAGTGTCCAGAACTGTGAGACAATACCTTTCTGTTGCTTAAGCCATCCACTTTTTTTATTAATGTATCATTGATATACAATCTTATGAAGGTTTCACATGAGCAACATTGTGGTCACTACATTCACCCATATTATCAAGTCCCTCCCACACACCCCATTGAAGTCACTGTCCATCAGTGTAGTAAGATGCTATAGAGTCATTACATGTCTTCTCTGTGCTATACTGCCTTCCCCATGCCCCCCTACATTACATGTGCTAATCATAATGCCCCTTAATCCTCTTCTCTCTCCCTCCCCACCCCACCCAGCCACTCCCCTTTGGTAACTGCTAGTCCCTTCTTGGAGTCTGTGAGTCTGCTGCTGTTTTGTTCCTTCAGTTTTTGCTTTGTTCTTATGCTCCACAAATGAATGAAATCATTTGGCACTTGTCTTTCTCTGCCTGGCTTATTTCACTGAGCATAATACCCTCTAGCCCCATCCATGTTGTTGCAAATGGTAGGATTTGTTTTCTTCTTATGGCTGAATAATATTCCACTGTGTATATGTACCACATCTTCTTTATCCATTTATCTACTGATGGACACTTAGGTTGCTTCCATTTCTTGGCTATTGTAAATAGTGCTGCAGTAATCATAGGGGTACATATGTCTTTTTGAATCTATGATCTTGTTTTCTTAGGGTAAATTCCTAGGAGTGGAATTCCTGGGTCAAATGGTATTTCTATTTTGAGTTTTTTGAGGAACCTCCATATTGCTTTCCACAGTGGTTGAACTAATTTACTTTCCCACCAACAGTGTAGGAGAGTTCCCCTTTCTGTACATCCTTGCCAGCATTTGTTGTTCTGTCTTTTGGATGTTGGCCATCCTCACTGGTGTGAGGTGATATCTCATTGTGGTTTTAATTTGCATTTCCCTGATGACTAGCGATGTGGAGCATCTTTTCAGGTGCTTGTTGTAAGCCAACCACTTTTTAGTAATTTCATTACAGCAGCCCTAGGCAACTAATACACACAATCTAACCTTGTCACCAATAGAAATCACAGATATTTTCATGCAGGATCATAGTTGCTACAGATATCTCAGAATATTGTTCAAGCTCACCACCACTTTGAAATTATAATAGACACAAAGCTAGATCTTTTTATTTAATGAGGTATTTAATAAATTATGAATTTGTTTTAAACTATTTTTATATCTTCTTAACTGTATTTCAATATAACTGTTTTTATTTTATTTAATACATCTTAAAACACTATACTGAGGGAGACTTCCGGGAAGATGGCGGTGTGAGCAGGGCGGCAGAAATCTCCTCCCAACACTATATTTATCTACGAAAACACAGAAAATACATCTATTCCTAAAAGAGAGACGAGAATACACAGGAAAGCGCACAGCGTGCAGCTACACCCGAGAGGACTCGGCACCCCAAGAGGCGGGTAAGATACGGAGCCGCGACCCGGCGGGACCCGAGCCCTCCCCCACCCCAGCGCACCGGCGGGAGGAGAGGATTCAGAGCCGGGAGGGAGTGGAAGTACACCCCGCGAAGTAGCCAGCCCCGGTGATCTGCGCGGGGAGCGCTGACCCACATTGCGCAGTGCAGCGGAGATTGGAGAGACAGAGGGGCAGGATCTGAGCGGGGAACGCGCCAGGGGGCTTGCAGCCGGCTCCCGGGAAGGAAAAAAAAAAGTGCGTGCTTTCTTCAGTGGTCTTAAAGAGACAGGAGCCCAGCGGAGGAGCCGGATCGCCCCAGCACACTCAGCCCAGCAGGCTGGGAGTCCTGGGGAGTTTCAGACGCCTTAGCTGGCGACTGAGGAAGCGTAGCCATACTTAACACTTCTCACTGAGATCAACAGCCTCCTATTCGTTCCCACCCCTGCCAGAGCGATAAAGGGCCCTGCGGAGCGGCACAGTCACAGCTGTGGAATAGTGGGGCAATAGCGCCACCTAGAGCATTCCCACAGAATCTACGTCCGGTGGGCCTTTTTTGTTGTTGTTGTTGTTGTTTTTGTTTTTTGTTTTGTTTTTGTTTTTTCTTTTCTTTCGTTTTTTTCTTTTTTTCTTTCTTCTTTTTTTTCTTTTTTTCTCTTCTCTTTTTAAAGTCTTAAAGAGCCCAGCTGATATACGTGGCAACTATCAGTGACCAAATTATACAGCCATGAAAAGACAGAGGAATATGGTTCAGACAAAAATCAAACAGACAACCCCAGAGAGGGAGTCTGAAGGGGTGGAAATGCACAGCCTCCTGAAAAAGAATTCAGAATAAAAGTCATAACCATACTGATGGACCTACAGAGAAATGTGGAAGAGCTGAGGGAGGAAGTGAGGGAAGTGAGGAAAGACAATACAGAAACCAGACAAGCGATCGACGGGCTTAACAGCAGAATGGATGAGATGCGAGAGACTGTTAATGGAATAGAAAACAGAGAACAGGAGTACAGAGCAGCTGAGGCAGAGAGAGATAAAAAGGATTTCTAGGAATGAAAGAATATTAAGAGAACTGTGTGACCAATCCAAACGGAACAATATTCGCATTATAGGAGTACCAGAGGAAGAAGAGAGAGAAAAAGGGATGGAAAGTGTCTTTGAAGAAATAATTGCTGAAAACTTTCCCTCGCTGGGGAAGGAAGTAGTCTCGCAGTCCACCGAAGCTCAAAGATCTCCCAACACAAGGGACCCAAGGAAGACAACACCAAGACACATAATAATTAAGATGGCAAAGATCAAAGATAAAGACAGGGTATTAAAGGCAGCTAGAGAGAGAAAAAAGATCACCTACAAAGGAAAACCCATAAGACTATCATCAGACTTCTCAACAGAAACCTTACAGGCCAGAATAGAATGGCATGATATATTTAACGTAATGAAACAGAAGGGCCTCGAACCAAGAACATTGTATCCAGCACGATTATCATTTAAATATGATGGAGGGATTAAACAATTTCCAGATAAACGAAAGTTAAGAGAATTTGCATCTCATAAACCACCACTACAGGATATCTTAAATGGACTGCTCTAGAGGGAAGCACACCTAAGGCTAAAAAGATGTCACCAGAGGAAAAAAAAATCATAACAAAGAAAGCAGTCCATCCAAATACCAACTAAAGGCAAAGAATAAAACACCTATTATAGAAAGAATGGAGGAGGAGGAATAAGAAGGGAGAGAAATAAAGAAACATCAGACTGTGTTTACAATAACAACAAGAAAGTTAAGTTAGATTGTTAGATAGTAAAGAAGCAACCCTTGAACCCTTGGTAACCACGAATCTAAAGCCAGCAATGGCAATAAGTACATACCTATTAATAATCACCCTAAATGTAAATGGACTGAATGCACCAATCAAAAGACACAGAGTAACAGAATGGATAAAAAAGCAAGACCCATCTATATGCTGCCTACAAGAAACTCATCTCAAATCCAAAGATATACAGACTAAAAGTGAAGGGATGGAAAAAGATATTTCATGCAAACAACAAAGAGAAAAAGCAGGTGTTGCAGTACTTGTATCAGACAAAATAGACTTCAAAACGAAGAAAGTAGCAAAAGATAAAGAAGGACATTACATAATGATAAAGGGGTCAGTCAACAAGAAGATATAACCATTATAAATATATATGCACCCAACACAGGAGCGCCAGCATATGTGAGACAAATACTAACAGAATGAAAGGAGGAAATAGACAGCAATGCATTCATCTTAGGAGACTTCAACACACCACTCACTCCAGAGGACAGATCAACCAGACAGAAAATAAGTAAAGACACACGGGCACTGAACAACACACTAGAACAGATGGACCTAACAGACATCTACAGAACTCTACACCCAAAAGCAACAGGATACACATTCTTCTCAAGTGCACATGGAACATTTTCCAAAATAGACCACATACTA
>JAVSCE010014164.1:0-187332 GCA_032199065.1 Smutsia gigantea
ACTACAAAGCCACAGTAATCAAGACAATTTGCTTTGGCACAAAAACAGACCCACAGACCAGTGGAACAGAATAGAAAATCCAAACATTAACCCAAACATATAGTCAATTAATATTTGATAAAGGAGCCTTGGATATACAATGGGAGATGACAGCCTCTTCAGCAGCTGGTGTTGGAAAAACTGGACAGCTACATGTAAGAGAATGAAACTGGACTACTGTCTAGCCCCATACACAAAGGTAAACTCAAGGTGGATCAAAGACTTGAATGTAAGTCATGAAACCATAAAACTCTTTGAAAAAAACATAGGCAAAAATCTCCTGGACATAAACATGAGCAACTTCTTCCTGAACATATCTCCCCGGGCAAGGGAAACAAAAGCAAAAATGAACAAATGGGACTATATCAAGCTGAAAAGCTTCTGTACAGCAAAGGACACCATCAGTAGAACAAAAAGACATCCTACAGTATGGGAGAATATATTCATAAGAAACGTATCTGATAAAGGGTTGACATCCAAAATATATAAACAACTCATGCACCTTAACAAACAGAAACCAAATAATCCAATTAAGAAATGGGCAGAGGACATGAATAGACACTTCTCCAAAGAAGAAATTCAGATGGCCAACAGGCACATGAAAAGATGCTCCACATCGCTAATCATCAGAGAAATGCAGATTAAAACCACAATGAGATTTCACCTCATGCCAGTGAGGATGGCCAGCATCCAAAACACAAACAACAACAAATGTTGGCGAGGTTGTGGAGAAAAGGGAACCCTCCTACACTGCTGGTGGGACTGCAAATTAGTTCAACCATTGTGGAAAGCAGTATGGAGGTTCCTCAAAAAACTCAAAATAGAAATACCATTTGACCCAGGAATTCCACTCCTAGAATTTACCCTAAGAATGCAGCAGCCCAATTTGAAAAGGACAGATGCACCCCTCTGTTTATTGCAGCACTATTTACAATAGCCAAGAAATGGAAGCAACCTAAGTGTCCATCAGTAGATGAATGGATAAAGAAGATGTGGTACATATACACAATGGAATATTATTCAGCCATAAGAAGAAAACAAATCCTACCATTTGCAACAACATGGATGGAGCTAGAGGGTATTATGCTCAGTGAAATAAGCCAAGCCGAAAAAGACAAGTATCAAGTGATTTCACTCATATGTGGAGTATAAGAACAAAGAAAAAAACTGAAGGAACAAAACAGCAGCAGACTCACAGAACCCAAGAACGGACTAATAGTTACCAAAGGGAAAGGGACTGGGGAAAATGGGCGGGAAGGGAGGGATAAGAGGGAAAAAGGGGCATTACGATTAGCAGATGTAATGTTGGGGGGGCACGGGGAGGGCAGTACAACTCAGAGAAGACAAGTAGTGATTCTATAGCATCTCACTACGCTGATGGACAGTGACTGTAATGGGGTTGGTGGGGGGACCTGATGAAGGGGTAGTTTAATAATCGTAATATTGCACATGTAATTGTAAATTAATGATATTAAAAAAAAAGTAAAATAAAATAAATAAAGTAGATTGGCATAAAAAAAAAAGAAACAATACATGCTAAATACAAAATGTGCTAACTGGCTCATTAGTTTTTACATTGCTCGTAAGTTCTAAAATATGAAAATGGAAAAGCATGCTTTCCCACACTGTGAAAGTGAAAACTCTGAAAAGTGAACCAATAAAAGATATTGGTGACAATTCTGATATGTGACAATAAAATATGTGTTCAATGAAAATAAAATGGGGAGATAATTATGATAAATTTTAATATTCAGATATATTGTGAAATAATACATATGAATAGGATGTACTAAAACTAGTCTCCACTGATTTAAAATATTAAAGGATACAAATAGAAAGATTTTTCAAAAAGAAACAATGAACAAAAAAATATGAACTAGAAAAATATTCAGCACTAAAAACTTATATTAAATTGCTCTTTTTAAAAAATCAAGTTCCCTCAGCAAACTTACAGGAAGGCTACTATTCCTCTCCAACAATGGCAGAACCCTGCCAATTTACTCCTACAGAACTTTCTGAACAAATGAGGCACTGTCTTAAAAACATGACTGAATGAAATCCTACGTATTGAAATATCTCATTACTCCAAGGCCACTTCTGGCTAAGTTGCCTAAACACTGATAGCTGGGTTTATAGATAAATTGTAAAACTAAGCATATAAAACACACACACAAACAGGTAATTATTACCTCATAGGAAACAGAGTTGTATAAAAATTAAATCAAGTAAGTTATATATTATGAGCTATGATGATATGTATATATGATGATGATATATACATAGAATATATTAATATAATCATGCTGAGAGAGTAGAGAGTAGAGAAAGGGAAAGAAAGAGGAAAAATAGGAGGAAAGGTAAAGATGCAAAAAAGACAATGATTGTGAGAGGCAATTAGAGTGTGTATGTGTGTGTGTGTAAAGAAGATAAATCATCACCATTTTTAATAGGAATAAAGAATATCTAAAATTGAAAACAAAAAAAGTGGCAAAAGAAAGCATATATTATTTAGGAAATTTGGGTTAAATATCATAAGAAACCACCATAAAAGTGCCACTGAGAAGTGAAAACTGGGATTGAGAAGGAGTGGGGCAGATGAATGCTTCTTGATAGTACTAATTTACTCTTTAAATTATGTTCATATGTTACTTTGGTTAAAATTAACTCCTAAAAAATCTAATAATCACAATGATGAATGCTTAGCTAACTAGGACTAGAGGAAATGTCCTTAACCTAATTTAAAAAAAACTACAAAAACCCTACAGTACAATGTAGGAATGAGAAATGAGAAAAAAAATGCAAATCATATATCCAATAAAGTGTTTATATCCAGAATACATAAAGAACTCTTAGAGTTAACAATAAAAGACAAATAACCCAGTATCAAAACGAGCAAAGAATTTAAATATTTACCCAAAAATGATATATAAATGCACAATAAACACTTGAAAAAATGCTCATCATTATTAATCATTAGAGAAATGAAAAATCCAACCACACTGAGATACCATTTCATTCCCCTAGGAAGATTATAACAAATAACAAGCATTGTTAAGGATGTGGAAGAAATTAGTCTGTACATTGTCGATGGCACTGTAAACTGGTGCAGCCCCTTTAGAAAACAGTTTGGCAGTTCCTCCAAAAGCTAAGCAGAGGTACCATATGGACCAGCAAGTCCATTCCTAAGTATATACCCAAGAGAATTGAAAATGTATGTCCACACAAGTATCTGTACATGAATGTTCATAGCAGCATTATTTGAAATGGCCAACAAATGGAAATAACCAAATGTATCAACTGATAATGGATAATCAAATGCAGTATACTTATACAATGTATTATCTGGTAATTAAAAGGAATGAATTAATAATATGTGCTATAACATAGATAAACCTTGAAAACATTATACAAAGTAAATGAAACAAATCACTTCAATTACACACACACACAATCAAATAAAACGTGAGGCAATTGGAAAGGCTACATATTATGTTTCCATATACGTGAAATATCCAGAATAGTCAGATCCACAGAAACAGAAAGTAGATTAGTGGCTTCCAGAAACTGGGGAGAAGGAAATAGGGAGTGACTGCTAGTGGATCCAAGGTTTTTTTCTGAAGTGATGAAAATGTTCTGAAATTAGTAGTGATGGCTGCCCAACACTGTGACTATACTAAAAACCACTGAATTGTATAGTTTAAGAGAATAAGTTTTATGGTATGTGAATTATATCACAGTCAAGTTGTTAATAAAAAATAATTAAAAAAAAATAAGATGGACATATTTATTACTAAACAGTCTAACACTAGTAATAGTCTCTTTAAGACCAGGATGTCTTTTTCACTGCCTATGATAAACAATGTACTGGAAGTTAAGCTAGCAAGTAAGAAATAAATAAAATGTGAGGCAACTGGAAAGAATGAAAACAGTCATTACTCATAGGCAGTAAGATTTTCTACATAGAAAATTTAAGAATCTACAAGAGAGTTCAACAAAGTGGTTGATTACACAATAAATAAAAGTCAACTATCATTCTTATACACAAATGGCAATTAGAAAATGCAATTTTTGAAATATACCATTTGAAAGACACAGAAACTTTAAGTTAGGAATAAATCTAACAAAAACACTTAAGACTTTGAAAAATAAAATTATAAATACTGAGTGAATATAGTTTCTAAATTAATCTATAAATTCAATGCAATTCTGATAAAAATTCCCATGGAATTTCTCATGGAAACTTATAAGCTAATTCTAAAATTCTAATGGCAGACTAAGTACAAAACTGCCAAGATCATTCCAAAGGAAAAGAACAAAGTGAGGAAATATGCCCTACCAGATATCAACATTTCTCTAAAGCTACAGTAATTAACAAATGACAGTTTAGATAAACAGAATAAGAGAACGGAGTCCAGAAAATAATTCGTACATAAATGAAAACTAGATATGAGGCAGAAGTGTTATTATAAATTAGATGGAAAGGGATAGATTCTAGTAAATGAGGCTAAGAAAATTCATAATTCCAAAAGGAAGTAAAATGGATTCCCTACCTCACAATATAAACAAAAATGTATCCCAGGCTGACATCTTCATAAAAAGAAAAATGCGGAAGATGGCGGTGTGAGCAGGGCGGCAGAAATCTCCTCCCAACACTATATTTATCTACGAAAACACAGAAAATACATCTATTCCTAAAAGAGAGACGAGAATACACAGGAAAGCACACAGCGTGGAGCTACACCCGAGAGGACTCGGCACCCCAAGAGGCGGGTAAGATACGGAGCCGCAACCCGGCGGGACCCGAGCCCTCCCCCACCCCAGGGCACCGGTGGGAGGAGAGGATTCAGAGCTGGGAGGGAGTGGAAGTACACCCGCGAAGTAGCCAGCCCCGGGGATCTGCGCGGGAAGCGCTGACCCACATTGCGCAGTGCAGCGGAGATTGGAGAGACAGAGGGGCAGGATCTGAGCGGGGAACGCGCCAGGGTGCTTGCAGCCGGCTCCAGGAAGGAAAAAAAAAAAGTGCGCGCTTTCTTCAGCGGTCTTAAAGAGACAGGAGCCCAGCGGAGGAGCCGGATTGCCCCAGCACACTCAGGCTAGCAGGCTGGGAGTCCTGGGGAGTTTCAGAAGCCTTAGCTGGCGACTGAGAAAGCGTAGCCATACTTAACACTTCTCACTGAGATCAACAGCCTCCTATTCGTTGCCACCCCTGCCAGAGCGATAAAGGGCCCTGCGGAGCGGCACACTCACAGCTGTGGAATAGTGAGGCAATAGCGCCACCTAGAGCATTCCCATAGAATCTACATCCGGTGGGCATTTTTTTTGTTTTTTTTGTTTTGTTTTGTTTTTTGCTTTGTTTTTGTTTTTTCTTTTCTTTTTTTTCTTTTATTCTTTCTTTCTTTTTTTCCCTTTTTTTCTTTTTTTCTCTTTTTTTTCTTCTCTTTTTAAAGTCTTAAAGAGCCCAGCTGACATACGTGGCAACTATCAGTGACCAAATTATACAGTCATGAAAAGACAGAGGAATATGGTTCAGACCAAAATCAACCAGACAACCCCAGAGAGGGAGTCTGAAGGGATGGAAATGCACAGCCTCCCTGAAAAAGAATTTAGAATAAAAGTCATAACCATGCTGATGGACCTACAGAGAAATGTGCAAGAGCTGAGGGAGGAAGTGAGGGAACTGAGGAAAGACAATACAGAAATCAGACAAGCGATCGACGGGCTTAACAGCAGAATGGATGAGATGCGAGAGACTGTTAATGGAATAGAAAACAGAGAACAGGAGTACAGAGCAGCTGAGGCAGAGAGAGATAAAAGGATTTCTAGGAATGAAAGAATATTAAAGAACTGTGTGACCAATCCAAACGGAACAATATTCGCATTATAGGAGTACCAGAGGAAGAAGAGAGAGAAAAAGGGATAGAAAGTGTCTTTGAAGAAATAATTGCTGAAAACTTTCCCTCGCTGGGGAAGGAAGTAGTCTTGCAGTCCACCGAAGCTCATAGATCTCCCAACACAAGGGACCCAAGGAAGACAACACCAAGACACATAATTAAGATGGCAAAGATCAAAGATAAAGACAGGGTATTAAAGGCAGCTAGAGAGACAAAAAAGATCACCTACAAAGGAAAACCCATCAGACTATCATCAGACTTCTCAACAGAAACCTTACAGGCCAGAAGAGAATGGCATGATATATTTAACGTAATGAAACAGAAAGGACTCGAACCAAGAATATTGTATCCAGCACGATTATCATTTAAATATGATGGAGGGATTAAACAATTTCCAGATAAACGAAAGTTAAGAGAATTTGCGTCTCATAAACCACCACTACAGGATATCTTAAATGGACTGCTCTAGATGGAAGCACACCTAAGGCTAAAAAGATGTCACCAGAGAAAAAAAAAAAATCATAGCAAAGAAAGCAGACCATCCAAATACCAACTAAAGGCAAAGAATAAAACACCTATTATAGAAAGAATGGAGGAGGAGGAATAAGAACGGAGAGAAAGAAAGAAACATCAGACTGTGTTTACAATAACTTAACAAGAAAGTTAAGTTAGATTGTTAGATAGTAAAGAAGCAACCCTTGAACCTTTGGTAACCACGAATCTAAAGCAAGCAATGGCAATAAGTACATACCTATCGAATAATCACCCTAAATGTAAATGGACTGAATGCACCAATCAAAAGACACAGAGTAACAGAATGGATAAAAAAGCAATACCCATCTATATGCTGCTTACAAGAGACTCACCTCAAACCCAAAGATATACACAGACTAAAACTGAAGGGATGGAAAAAGATATTTCATGCAAACAACAAGGAGAAAAAAGCAGGTGTTGCAGTACTTGTATCAGACAAAATAGACTTCAAAACGAAGAAAGTAGCAAGAGATAAAGAAGGACATTACATAATGATAAAGGGTCAGTCCAACAAGAAGATATAACCATTATAAATATATATGCACCCAACACAGGAGCGCCAGCATATGTGAGACAAATACTAACAGAATTAAAGGAGGAAATAGACAGCAATGCTTTCATCTTAGGAGACTTCAACACACCACTCACTCCAGAGGACAGATCAACCAGACAGAAAATAAGTAAAGACACAGGCACTGAACAACACACTAGAACAGATGGACCTAACAGACATCTACAGAACTCTACACCCAAAAGCAACAGGATACACATTCTTCTCAAGTGCACATGGAACATTTTCCAGAATAGACCACATACTAGGCCACAAAAAGAACCTCAGTAAATTCAAAAATATTGAAATTCTACCAACCAACTTCTCAGATCACCAAGGTATAAAACTAGAAATAAATTTTAGAAAGAAATCAAAAGGCTCACAAATACATGGAGACTTAACAACACTCTCCTAATTAATCAATGGGTTAACGACCAAATCAAAACAGAAATCAAAGAATATATGGAGACTAATGACAACAACAACACAAAGCCACAACTTCTGTGGGACGCAGCAAAGGCAGTTCTAAGAGGAAAGTATATTGCAATCCAGGCCTATTTAAAGAAGGAAGAACATTCCCAAATGAATAGTCTAAAGACACAATTACTGAAATTGGAAAAAGAAGAACAAATGAGGCCCAAAGTCACCAGAAGGAGGGACATAATAAAGATTAGAGAAGAAATAAATAAAATTGAGAAGAATAAAACAAAAGAAAAAATCAATATAACCAAGAGCTGGTTATTTGAAAAAATAAACAAAATAGATAAAACCCTAGCCAGACTCATTAAGAGAAAAAGAGAATCTACACACATAAACACAATCAGAAATGAGAAAGGAAAAATCACGACGGACCCCACAGAAATACAAAGAATCATAAGAGAATATTATGAGAATCTATATGCTAACAAGCTGGAAAACATAGAAGAAATGGACAACTTCTTAGAAAAATACAACCTTCCAAGACTGACCAAGCAAGAAACAGACAAACTAAACAGACCAATCACCAGTGACGAAATCGAATTGGTAATCAAAAAACTACCCAAGAACAAAACCCCTGGGCCTGATGGATTCACCTCTGAATTCTACCAGACATATAGAGAAGAAATAACACCGATTCTCCTTAAAGTTTTCCAAAAAATAGAAGAGGAGGCAATACTTCCAAACTCATTCTATGAAGCCAGCATCACTCTAATACCAAAACCGGGCAAAGACCTCACCAAAAAAGAAAATTACAGACCAATATCCCTGATGAACGTAGATGCAAAAATACTCAACAAAATATTAGCAAACCGAATTCAAAAATACATCAAGAGGATCATACACCATGATCAAGTGGGATTCATCCCAGGGATGCAAGGATGGTACAACATTCGAAAATCCATCAACATCATCCACCACATCAACAAAAAGAAGAACAAAAACCACATGATCATCTCCATAGATGCTGAAAAAGCATTTGACAAAATTCAGCATCCATTCCTGATTAAAACTCTCAACAAAATGGGTATAGAGGGCAAGTACCTCAACATCATACAGGCTATATATGACAAACCCACAGCTAACATCATACTTAACGGCGAGACGCTGAAAGCTTTTCATCTAAGATCGGGAACAAGACAAGGATGCCCACTCTCTCCACTGTTATTCAACATAGTACTGGAGGTCCTAACCACAGCAATCAGACAAAACAAAGACATACAAGGCATCCAGATTGGTAAAGAAGAAGTCAAATTGTCACTATTTGCAGATGACATGATACTGTACATAAAAAACCCTAAAGATTCCATTCCAAAACTACTAGAACTAATATCTGAATTCAGCAAAGTTGCAGGATACAAAATTAACACACAGAAATCTGTTGCTTTCCTATACACTAATGATGAACTAACAGAAAGAGAAATCAGAAAAACAATTCCATTCACAATTGCATTAAAAAGAATAAAATACCTAGGAATAAACCTAACGAAGGAAGTGAAAGACCTGTACTCTGAAAACTACAAGACACTCCTAAGAGAAATTAAAGAGGACACTAACAAATGGAAATGCATCCCATGCTCTTGGCTAGGAAGAATCAATATTGTCAAAATGGCTATACTACCTAAAGCAATCTACAGATTCAATGCAATCCATATCAAACTACCAACAGCTTTCTTCAATGAACTGGAACAAATAATTCTAAAATTCAAATGGAAACACAAAAGACCCCGAATAGCCAAAGCAATCCTGAGAAGGAGGAAGAAAACAGGGGGAATTACACTCCCTGACTTCAAGCTCTACTACAAAGCCACAGTAATCAAGACAATTTGTATTGGCACAAAAACAGACCCACAGACCAGTGGAACAGAAAAGAAAATCCAAACATTAACCCAAACATATACAGTCAATTAATATTTGATAAAAGTGCCTGGATATACAATGGGGAGATGACCACCTCTTCAGCAGCTGGTGTTGGAAAAACTGGACAGCTACATGTAAGAGAATGAAACTGGACTACTGTCTAGCCCCATACACAAAGGTAAACTCAAGGTGGATCAAAGACTTGAATGTAAGTCATGAAACCATAAAACTCTTAGAAAAAAACATAGGCAAAAATCTCATGGACATAAACATGAGCAACTTCTTCATGAACATATCTCCCCGGGCAAGGGAAACAAAAGCAAAAATGAACAAGTGGGACTATATCAAGCTGAAAAGCTTCTGTACAGCAAAGGACACCATCAGTAGAACAAAAAGACATCCTACAGTATGGGAGAATATATTCATAAAAAACGTATCTGATAAAGGGTTGACATCCAAAATATATAAAGAACTCATGCACCTTAACAAACAGAAAGCAAATAATCCAATTAAGAAATGGGCAGAGGACATGAATAGACACTTCTCTAAAGAAGAAATTCAGATGGCCAACAGGCACATGAAAAGATGCTCCACATCGCTAATCATCAGAGAAATGCAGATTAAAACCACAATGAGATATCACCTCACACCAGTGAGGATGGCCAACATCCAAAACACAAACAACAACAAATGTTGGCGAGGATGTGGAGAAAAGGGAACCCTCCTACACTGCTGGTGGGACTGCAAATTAGTTCAACCATTGTGGAAAGCAGTATGGAGGTTCCTCAAAAAACTCAAAATAGAAATACCATTTGACCCAGGAATTCCACTCCTAGGAATTTACCCTAAGAATGCAGCAGCCCAATTTGAAAAGGACAGATGCACCCCTATGTTTATTGCAGCACTATTTACAATAGCCAAGAAATGGAAGCAACCTAAGTGTCCATCAGTAGATGAATGGATAAAGAAGATGTGGTACATATACACAATGGAATATTATTCAGCCATAAGAAGAAAACAAATCCTACCATTTGCAACAACATGGATGGAGCTAGAGGGTATTATGCTCAGTGAAATTAGCCAAGCCGAAAAAGACAAGTATCAAATGATTTCACTCATATGTGGAGTATAAGAACAAAGAAAAAATACTGAAGGAACAAAACAGCAGCAGACTCACAGAACCCAAGAACGGACTAATAGTTACCAAAGGGAAAGGGACTGGGGAAAATGGGCGGGAAGGGAGGGATAAGAGGGAAAAAGGGGCATTACGATTAGCAGATGTAATGTTGGGGGGGCACGGGGAGGGCAGTACAACTCAGAGAAGACAAGTCGTGATTCTATAGCATCTCACTACGCTGATGGACAGTGACTGTAATGGGGTTGGTGGGGGGACCTGATGAAGGGGTAGTTTAATAATCGTAATATTGCACATGTAATTGTAAATTAATGATAAAATAAATTAAATTAAAAACAAAAATGAAAAATAAAAATAAATAAATATGTACTTAAAAAAAAAAAACTCTTTGAAAAAAACATAGGCAAAAATCTCCTGGACATAAACATGAGCAACTTCTTCATGAATATATCTCCCTCGGCAAGGGAAACAAAAGCAAAAATGAACAAGTGGGACTATATCAAGCTGAAAAGCTTCTGTACAGCAAAGGACACCATCAGTAGAACAAAAAGACATCCTACAGTATGGGAGAATATATTCATAAAAAACGTATCTGATAAAGCGTTGACATCCAAAATATATAAAGAAATCATGCACCTTAACAAACAGAAAGCAAATAATCCAATTAAGAAATGGGCAGAGGACATGAATAGACACTTCTCCAAAGAAGAAATTCAGATGGCCAACAGGCACATGAAAAGATGCTCCACATCGCTAATCATCAGAGAAATGCAGATTAAAACCACAATGAGATATCACCTCACACAGTGAGGATGGCCAACATCCAAAACACAAACAACAACAAATCGAGGATGTGGAGAAAAGGGAACCCTCCTACACTGCTGGTGGGACTGCAAATTAGTTCAACCATTGTGGAAAGCAGTATGGAGGTTCCTCAAAAAACACAAAATAGAAATACCATTTGACCCAGGAATCCCACTCCTAGGAATTTACCCTAAGAATGCAGCAGCCCTATTTGAAAAGGACAGATGCACCCCTATGTTTATTGCAGCACTATTTACAATAGCCCAGAAATGGAGGCAACCTAGGTGTCCATCAGTAGATGAATGGATAAAGAAGATGTGGTACATATACACAATGGAATATTATTCAGCCATAAGAAGAAAACAAATCCTACCATTTGCAACAACATGGATGGAGCTAGAGGGTATTATGCTCAGTGAAATAAGCCAAGCCGAAAAAGACAAGTATCAAATGATTTCACTCATATGTGGAGTATAAGAAGAAAGAAAATACTGAAGGAACAAAACAGCAGCAGACTCACAGAACCCAAGAACGGACTAATAGTTACCAAAGGGAAAGGGACTGGGGAAAATGGGCGGGAAGGGAGGGATAAGAGGGAAAAAGGGGCATTACGATTAGCAGTAATGTTGGGGGGGCACGGGGAGGGCAGTACAACTCAGAGAAGACAAGGAGTGATTCTATAGCATCTCACTACGCTGATGGACAGTGACTGTAATGGGGTTGGTGGGGGGACCTGATGAAGGGGTAGTTTAATAATCGTAATATTGCACATGTAATTGTAAATTAATGATAATACAATAAATTATATTAAAAAAAAGAAAAAAAAAAGAAAAATGCTTTAACACTTTTAGAAGAAAATGTAGCACATGATCAGAAAAGATCACTTAAACTAAACTCAAACACCACAATTCATAAAGAAAAGACACTGATATATTGAATGCATTAAAATAAAAAAACTTTGAGAAATATACCATAAACAAATCGTGGACACAAGAATATATATGCAGTACAATAAGCAGCAAAGAATGAATTAGTATTTAGAATATATAAAGGAAATAATTTGTGGTTTATACAAAGATATTTTTGAGGATGATCATATCAGAATTGTTTCTTATCTGGGAAAATGGGCAAAAACCTATATTTCAAATACCAGATTAATCAAATAATTTAAAATATATGCACCCACAAAAATGCTACACTGCAACTAAAAATTATCTGAAAAATCTTTATTTGTATTACTTTTTTTTTTAAGTTTTTATCAAAATAGGAAAGTACTCATATCCTTAAATGAAGAGACTACAAATAAACATGTACCATATCAGAATTATATTTATGCTAAGCAAACATATGCATAGAAGGCAGAGTCATTAACCCAGAGGTTAATGATCAGCTTTAAGTTTATGAGTACTTTTTCCTTTGTGCATTTCTGTATTTTTCAAGTTTTTTCCTCTTGACATATATTTTATTTGTACATTTTTTAATTATAGCATAGAGACAGTATACTAATCTTAAGTTTACATCTCACTAAACACACACACATACACATCCATGTAATTAGCAATCAGGAATAAAACATTCTTCAAATCCCAGATGGTTTCCTTTTGTCCCTTCTTAGCCCAAGCTGCTCCTTACCCCTGCACAGTGGTAACCAGTATTCTGACTTCTAATAGCATAATTATGTTCATCTGTTCCTAAATTTCATGGAAATAAAATCATACAGTTTTACTCTTTTACAGCTGGCTCCTTTTACTCAACATTATGTCTGTAGATTCATTCATATGGTTGTGGTGGTAAAGGTTCATTTTTTCAATTGCTGAGTAGTATTCAACTATATGAATATCCTACAATATATCCATTTTACTATTGATATGAATACAATTAAGATGCAATAAGTTTTTGCAAAAAACATGAAAAGATGTCAAAATATGGAAAAATACTTATGACACCACACTATTTTGAAAATGCAGGGCAAAAATTTTAAATAGTCTAATTATTTTGAATGCCAACATGTCCAGAATGCTAGTAGAGACCATGTTAGCAATAATTGTTTTTTCGGTTCAAAAACTTCTTTCAATCTATGGGACGAAAACTACAGACTCTGAGAAAAGAAATCAAATTACATCTAAATAAATAGAGAGATACTTCCATGGATAGGAAGACTTAATATTGTTCAAATGTCAGTTTTGTCCTTCTTGATCTACAGATTCAATGCAATACCAATCAAATTCCCAACAAGTTACCAATATTGACAAACTGACTCTAAGGAAGACCCAGAATAGCCAACACAATATTGAATATCAAAGCCAAAGGCTGACACTAGCCAACTTTGAGACTTATGCAACTTAAAGCTATAGGAATCAAGACATTGAGGGTGAAGACACAGACAAATAGACCAATGGAAAAGAATAGAGAGTCCAAAAATAGACCCACACAAATACAGTCAACTGATCTTTGACTAAGGAGCAAAGACAATCCAATGGAGAAAGAATAGTCATTATCCCCAACAAATGGGGATAGAAAACTGGACATCCACATGCAAAAAAATGAATCTAGACACATATCTTATACCCTTCACAATAATGAACTCAAAATGGATCACAGATCTACATGTAGAATGCAAAACTACAAAACTTCTAGAAGAAAAGATAGGAGAAAATCTAGGTGACTTTGGGTTCAGTGATGAGTTTTTAGATCCAACACCAAAAACATGACCCATCAAAGAAAAAAAAATTGATAAGCTGAACTTTACAAAACTAAAAAATTATGCTCATGAAAGACACCATTAATAGAATGAAAAGACAAGCCATGGGTTGGGAGAATATATTTGCAAATACATATCTGATGAAGGACTTGCATATAAAATATATAAAGAACTCTTAAAACTCAACAATAATAAAACAAATAACCCAACTGGAAATTAGACAAAAGATTTCAAGAAACACCTCACCAAATGAGATATATAGATGGCAATTAATTATGTGAAAAGATGCTCCACATCATATGTCATTAGGGAATTGTAAATTAAAACAAAAAGGATATACCACTACGTACCTATTAGAATGCCTAACATTCAAAACACCGACAATACCAAATGTTGACAAGGACACAGAACAACAAGAACTCTCATTCACTGCTGATGGCAGTGGAAAATGATACAGTCATTTTGCAATACAGTTTAGCAGTTTCTTGCAAAGCTAAGCAGTCTTGCAATATAATCCAGCAAGTATGCTCCTAAGTATTTACCCAAATTAGAAGAAAGCATGTCCACACAAAAACATGTAGACAAATGTTTATAACAGCTTTATCCATAATTGCTCAAACCTGGAAACCACCAATAAGTCCTTTAGTAGGTGAACAGATAAATAAACTGTAGTGCATACATACAATGAACATTGTTCTGCAATAAAAATAAATGAGTTATCAAGCCACAAAAACACATGGAGGAACCTTAGCTGCATACTCCTAAGTGAAGAAGCCAGTCTGAAAAGACTACCTACTGTATGATTATAACCATATGACATTCTGGAAAAGGCAAAACCATGGAGTCAGTAAAAAAAAAAATCTTAGGTTTGGCAGGGGAAATGAGATGTGGTGAAGGGATGAATGAGTAAGTGCAGTAAGACTGGTAAGGCAGTAGAAGTATACTGTATGATCCTCTAACAGTAGATATATGACTTTATGTTTTTATCAAAACTCACAGAACTCTACAACACAAAAAAGTAAACCCTGATATAAACTATGGACTTAAGTTTACAATAATATAACAAGACAGATACAATTGTAATAAATGTACTATGCTATCTACAAAATTTATTAATTTAAATAAGTAAATTAAAAACAAAAAAGGGAAACATTCTTACCTGCAAAAAAATAAATAAAACAAAACTCTTTGATAATAGAAGTCATGAAACCACTATACAGAAAATTACACAAAAATCCACACTTGTAAAATTTTGCATATGATTTCATAAGGTTCACAGTATCCCATAGGTAACATAATGTTTTAACAACTAAATTGCTACATTTTTTACTCTGGAGTAATATAGTCATGATTAAATCATTTTTAATTCAGTAAATGAATTTCACAGGTAAGTGAATCTTACCTGCAAAATGGGAAAAGTAGCAGTGGTGATGCCCATTTTGTGTAAATTTAAGATCATTTCATTTCCACTCCATATTTTACAGGATGATTCATAATCTCTTTCCACAAGATGCTCAGAGTTTGCTTCTAACCAACTGGAATAAAATAAAACAATTCCATCAACCAGTATCATTATGTACACTATTTCACAGAACAAACAAAACTGACACACTGATCTATATTCCTTGAAGCTTAGAACACAAATGTCAATTAAGACATCTTTTAAAAAGTATACACACCTCATATTGCAAAATAAACATTCATCTAGCTAAAAAGTAAGGTTTTATTCAGAAATAAGTTTCATGCGATTTCCCACGTTTTGTGGATTCACACTGTTTTACTTAACTATCTTTCCAGCTAAGAGCCAGTCTCTGAAGCTTATCCTAAATGCACATAAAAGGAAAATACAAAAAAAACTAATAAAGAAATTAAACCATTACATATTAACCCCAAAAAGAAAATATATAAATATATTAATTTATATATATACACATTTGTACATTCAATAACTGCTTACATGCTTATACCATGCCAGATGATGTACCAGGCAGTGGAAATATACCAGTAAATAAAATAGGCAAGGTATTAATTCCCATTGAAATTAAACTCTACTAAAGGGATAAAGAAACACTAAGAAGCAAATACATGAGCAAGAAAACATCAGGTAATGATAAGTGATATAATGAAAATAAATTAGGTTAATATAATCTAATTTCTACTTTAATTTGAATGTCAAGGAAGCTTTCCCCGAGGTAACAATTTAACAGTTGAATGCAAAAAGTACCCTATTATGGGAGGATCAGGAAAAAGAATATTCCAAGCAGAAGGAATAGCTAGCGCAAAGATCCTGAGGTAGTTAACAAATTTTGCTTATTTAAGCACCTGGAAGAAAACCAATACAGTTGCAATACAATGGGCAAAAAGCAATAATGGCATAAGCAGTATTAGATAAACAGGAATAAGATCATGTTGAGCCAAGAAATCTGGATTCTATTCAAAATACAATGGGAAGGTTTTAAAAGGAGGATTTTAAATAAGAGAGAGACAATCTATTTTAAGGTTTAAAACATGATTCCAGCTTTTAAGCCAGAATGGATTATCAGAGAAAGGCAAGAAGGAAAGCAGAGACCTGTTAGGAGGCTGTTACTACATTCTAGTTGAGAGATGATTCTGGGATGAAAGGTCTAACACTGAAGGATTTGGTGGCATTTATAAAACTAAACAATGAATTGAATGAAATGATGCTGTCATCAAGGATAATACTTAGATTTTTGATTTCATGAACTGTTTGGTACTGTTTGCTTAGATTAAGGAAGACGAGAGCAGGTGGGGAGAGTAGGTGGGAAAGGAAGTTTTGTTTTAGAAAGTTGAAATATGATCCAAACAGAGACAGAAGCTGGACATATAAAAACAGCATTTCAGGAAGAGTTTGGAGTTAAATACAGATTCAGGCCTCAGCAGTACTGCTATGGCACTAGGTTATGTAATTTAGGGAAAGTACAGAGTTCAAAAAGAAATGAAATTCCAGGACCAAGTCCTAAGGTACCTTTACATTTAGACATCAAACAGAACAAGAACTACCAAAAGAAACTGAGAAAGAATGGACTGTGAGGAGGATGAAAACTGGAAGATGTCATTGAAGATGTCTGGGAAAAATCAATCCTATGTATCTCCACTACTCTCACTACTTCACTTCTGACACCTCTGGTCACTAAATATATGTGGGTTTTTTCCCCATACTAAGCAATTCTCTCCAACAATAGCTGGATGTGCTATAATTCAATTCTATTCTGACACTATCTGGAGTTAGCACAGACCATGTTAAACGTTCAGTCTCACAACTGTGCTCCCCAAACCCTCACCTTGAACCCTATCCTCTGATGCCAGTCATGAAAGTTGAGGTTCTGTGCTTCTCACCAACTGTAAAATCAGAGGGTCCCACGATCCCTCCTCAGGTTTGATCATTTATTAGAAGAGTTCACAGAACTCAAGGAAACACTTATGTTTATCAGGTTATTATAAAATAAAGGATACAGATAAACAGCCAGATGAAGAGATACACAAAGTGAGCATGAGGCCGAGAAGGGTCCCAAAGCAGAGGAGCTTCTGTCCCTGTGGAGATACGGGGTGTCACCTTCCAAGCAAATAGATGTGCTGACCAACCTGACAGCTCTCTGAATCCTGCTGGTATTTTTATGAAGGCTTCATCATGTAGGCACGTGTGGGTAAAGTTGAAATATTTCCAGAATCTCTCACCTGGCCTTAGTGCATCTCCATATCAGTAGGTAATTACAAGGGCAAGCAAGGGCTTATCTGGACTGAAGAGGTTGGGTGGGGTCTCTTCTGCAGCCGGGTCGTGAGAGACAGAGGAGAGCAGAAGGGGACTGGGTAGAACAGAAGTGAAGTAGGCTGCTTGTAAGAAATAAACGGTTTCTCCCACTTTATTTCTCCCTTTGACTGATTTTGGTTTCAAAGGTATTTTGACCTGAGATTTTCCCCCTGGAATTAGAGCATGACTGATCATTAACTCAATCTCCAGTCCCTCTCCCCTTCCCAGAGGGGAGGTGTGACTGAAAATTCCAAGCTTCTAATGATGGCCTGGTTTTACTAGTGACCAGCCCCCATCCAGGGGCCCACCAGGCATCACATCATTAGAACAGAAGACAGTCCTATCACCCAGGAAATCCCAAGGGATTTAGAAGCTCTGTGGGAAGAACCAAGGTTAAACACCAAATATTAGAATGAAAGATGCAACTCATGCTCTTATCACTAGGAAATTTTAAGGGTTTCAGGAACTCTGTACCCGGAACTGAGGACAGAGGCCAATATACATATTTTCTATTATTTCACAGAAATTAAGACAAAAATAGTTTTTATAGAGGTGGTAATCAACAATACCTAGCACTGCTGAGAGGCTGAGTAAGATAACAAAAATAATGTTTGTATTTGGTAATATTTGGATCACTGGTGAACTTGATAAGAAGAGTTTCAGTAGAATTATGCAGACAGCAACACTACTGGGACAGATAAGGAAATAAGGAGAAGTGAGAAAACAGAATTAGCAACTATAGACAACTCTTTCAACAAATTATGCTAAGAAATAAAAATGACAAACTGCTACATGGTAGAATACCACAAGAAAAGAGACAAGCATATATCAAAATTGGTGAGGGGTAGTATTTGCAACTCTTATCACAGGCAAAGGGTTAATTTACAGAAAGTACCTACAAACAAACACGAAAAGAACCATACCAAGAACACACACACACACACACACACAAAAAGACATGTCAAGAGAGAGGTCACAGAAAAGGAAATTTAAATGGCCCTTAAAGATGCTTAATCTCACTCATATTAAGTATATGTGAAAACTACACTAGGATACCACTTTTCATTCATTAGTTAGAAAAAAACAATTTTGATACTCCAAAACATTGCTGGTAGGAGTATAAAGTAGTCCTATACGCACTTACCTACTGTGTAAAGTGTGGATATATCTATCAAAATTATATGTACATCTATGCTTTGATGCAACAATCCCACTATTGGAATTCCTATAGATATATGCCCATATATATGAAATGAAATATATTCACAGTTACTTACTACAACAATGAAATAGCAAAAGATTGTAAATATGTCAAATATCAATTAATGAGAGGCTCATTAAATAAATTATTGTATATCCATGCAATAGAGTTCTAGGAATTTAATGAAATAGAATTCTAGGAATTTAAATAAAAATTTATTTTTTAGAACTGAAAAAGCTGAGAAAAAGATGGCACCATGAGAAGTGAGGCAGAAGCCTCCTGCCAAAACCACATAGAACACGAAAACACCACAAATACAACCAATCTTTAAAAAGTGACCTGAAGATCGCTACAGACTGACTGCCTACATCTGAAGAAAAACTCACATAAAAGGGTAAAGCAGCAGAGGCACGATCCGATCCGGCGGGACCCAAGCCCCACCCCAACTCAAGCTCACAGGCCGGAGGAAAAGAAGTGGAGCAGGTAGGGAATAGAAGCCAAGGACTGCTAAATACCCAACCCTGTAGATCTGCTGCAGGAGCACAAACCCATTACATGGTACTCTGGAGATCAGAAGGGTTGGAAAGCAAAGACAGGAGGAGTACTTGGAGACTCAGATTCCAGCCACTTGTGGAGAATAGTACACACAACCAGCTGCTCACAGACAAAAGAAAAACAGGCAATTTGAAAGAATTCCCAAAAGTGAGAGGACTGTTAAAGGGGCAAGGATTACACAGAGCATACTGCTCAGGAGAAAAGAAAGGTGGACAAAATCGTGCAGGAACACTCACTCAGCAGGTTGGGAATTCTGAGGAAATTCAGACCTCTGTCCCAGTGGTGGGTAATGCACTGCCAAGTCCCCAAATGCTAAACAGAGCCTGCCTCTCCTTCCTCCCAGCTTGCACCAGTTCGCACACCAGCTGCCCCCACCATCACGTCAGGTCACCCGGAGGGTGGCCCCCACCTATGGCAGCTACAGGGGTGTAAAACATAGGCTCCTCCCTGCACACTCTGCCCACTGGACCTGGCAGTGGAGGCAAGCACTGCAGCCTGGAATCAGGAAAGACCTCTTTTCTCCAAGCAGTCACTGGTGCCGTGTTCCTGCGACCCCCAACATCACTCTAAGAGCTGGGCAGCTCCAGAGAGTCTGGGCACTAGAGGGCACCACCTACACAAAGTTATTATTCTATTAGAATCATTAGAAATATGAAATGGCAAAAGAAACTTGTACAAACCACATTCCCTCAAAAACCAGAAAGAGGGCTAAGGAAAGCTGAAATCATCAATCTTCTTGGTAAAGATTTCAAAATAAAAATCATGAACATGGTCATGGGAGCTACAGAGAAATATTCAAGATTTCAGGGAGGATTTCAAGAAGCGGAGAGAAACGTTGAGAAATACAGTATCTGAAAGGAAATATACAATGGAGGGATTTAAAAGCAGATTAGATGATGTAGAGGAACCAGTAAATGAAACAGAAATGAGAGAAAAGGAATACAGAGAAGCTGAGGCACACAGACAAAAAAAGGATCTCTAGGACTGAAAGAATATTAAGAGAACTGTGTGACCAAGCCACACAGAACAACATTCACATTACAGGGGTACCAGAAAAAGAAAGAGAGAGAAAAGAGGCTAGAAAGTCTCTTTGAGGAAATAATTGCTGAAAACTTCCCAAATCTGGGGAAGGAAATACTCTCTCAGGCCATGGGACTGCACAGACCTCCCAACAGAAGGGACCCTAAGAAGATACACCAAGACATATAATAATTAAAATGGCAAAGATCAAGGAGAAGGACAGAGTACTAAAAGCAGTCAGAGAAAGAAAAAACATCACATACAAAGGAAAACCCATCAGGCTATCATCAGACTACTCAACAAAAACCTGACAGGCCAGAACAGAGTGGCATGATCTATCTAATGGAATGAAACAGAAGAGTCTTCAACCAAGAATACTCTACCCAGCAAGATTATAATTTAAATTTGAAGCAGGGATTAAACAATTTTCAGATAAGCAAAAGTTGAGAGAATTTACCTCCCACAAACCATCTCTACAGTGTATTTTAAAGGAACTCCTATAAATGGAAGTGCTCCTAAGGCCAAAAACAGTCACCAGAGAAAATAAAACCACAGTAAAGGAAGTACAATTACTATGTAGATGCAAAATTAAATCAACTACCCCAAGAGTAAGTCAAGGATAAACAAAGAGTACAGAACATGACATCTAATATATAAAGAATGGAGAAGGAGGAAAAAGGAGGGAAAAAAAAGAACCTTTAGATTGTGTTTGAAATAGTGTATTAACTGAGTTAAGTTAGTCTGTTACATAGTCAAGAGGCTGACCTTGAACTTTTGGTAACCACAAATCTAAAGCCTGCAATGGCAATTAAGTACATATCTAACAATAATCACCCTAAATGTAAATGGTTTGAATGCAACAATCAAAAGACACACAGCTGCAGAACGGATAAAGAAACAAGACCCACTATATGCTGCCTACAAGAGACTCACTTCAAACCCAAAGACATACACAGACTAAAGTGAAGGGATGGAAAAAGATATTTCATGAACTAATAGGGAGAAAAAAGCAGGAGTTGCACTACCTGTATTAGACAAAATAGACTTCAAATCAAAGAAAGTAACAAGAGACAAAGAAGGACATTACATAATGATAAAAGGGTCAGTCCAACAAGAGGAGATAACCATTATAAATATCTATGCACTCAACACAGGAGCACCTACATATATGCAAAAAATACTAACAGAATAAATGGGGGAAACAGAATGCAATGCATTCATTTTAGGAGACTTCACCACACCACTCACTCCAAAGGACAGATCACCCAGACAGAAAATAAGTAAGGAAAGAGAGGCACTGAACAACACATTAGAGCAGATGGACCTAACAGACATCTACAGAACACTCCACGCAAAAGCAGGAGGATACACATTCTTCTCAAGTGCACATGGAACATTTTCAAGAATAGATCATATACTAGGCCACAAAGAGAGCCTCAGTATATTTAGAAGCATTGAAATTGTACCAACCACCTACATATATCACGAAGGCAGGAAACTAGAAATAAATTACACAAAGAAAACAATAAAGCCCACAAACACATGGAGGCTTAACAATATTCTCCTAAATATTCAATGGATCAATGACCAAATAAAAACAGAGATAAAACAATATATGGAGATAAATTAAAACAACAACTCAACACCACAAAATTTGTGGGACGCAGCACAGGCTGTTCTAAAGAGGGAAGTATATAGCAATACAGGCCTACCTCAGGAAAGAAGAACAATCCCATATAAACAGTCTAGCCTCACAATTAACAAAACTAGAAAACGAAGAAGAAATGAGGACCAAAGTCAGTAGAAGGAGTGAGATAATAAATATTACAGCAGAAATAATTAAAATCGAGAATAAAACAATAGAATCAAAGAAAGCAGGAGCTGGTTCTTCAAGAAAATAAACAAAATAGATAAACCCCTAGTCAGAATTATCAAGAAAAAAGACAGTTTACACACATAAATAGAATCAGAAATGAGAAAGGAAAAATCACTACAGCTACCACAGAAATGCATAGAATTATGAGAGAATACTATGAAAAATTATATGCTAACAAACTGGATAACCTAGAAGAAATAGACAACTGTCCAGAAAAATACAACCTTCCAAGGGTGACCCAGGAAGAAACAGAAAATTTGAACAGACCAATTACCAGCAACAAAATTGAACTGGTAATCAAAAACTACCTAAGAACAAAACTCCTGAACCAGATGGCTACAATACTGAATTTTACCAACCATTTAGTGAAGACCTTCTATACATCCTCCTTAAAGTTTCCCAAAAAGTAGAAGAGGAGGGAATACTTCCAAACTCATTCTATGAGGCCAGCATCACTCTAATAATAAAACCAGGCAAAGACACCACAAAAAAAGAAAATTACAGACCAATATCCCTGATGAACACAGATGCAAAACTACTCAACAAAATATTAGCAAACCGAATTCAAAAATACATAAAAAAGATCATCCATCCTGATCAAGTAGGATTTATCCAGGGATGCAAGGATGGTTCAATATTAGAAAATCCATTAACATCATCCACCCCATCAAAAAAAAGGACAAAAACCACATGATCATCTCCATACATGCCAAAAAAGCACTCGACAAAATTCAGCATCCATTCATGATAAAAGCTCTCAACAAAATGGGTACAGAGGGCAAGAACCTCAACATAATAAAGGTCAAATATGACAAATCCAAAGCCAACATCATACTTAACAGCAAGAAGCTTAAAGCTTTTCGTCTAAGACCAGGAACAAGACAACAATGCCCAACTCTCCCGACTTTTTTTTTTTACTCTCCTGACTTTTATTCAACATAGTTCTAGAGGTCCTAGCCACGGCAATCAGACAAAACAAAGAAATAAAAGGCATCAGGATTGGCAAAGAAGTTAAACTGTCACTGTTTGCAGATGACATTGTACATAAAAAACCCTAAAGAACCCACTCCAAAACTACTACATCTACTGCCTGAATTCAGCAAATTTGAAGGATACAAAATTAATACACAGAAATATGTTCCATTCCTATACACTAATGATGAACTAGCAGAAAGAAAAATGAGAAAAACAATTCTATTCACAGTTGCATCAAAAAGAATAAAATACCTAGGAATAAACCTAATGAAGGAAGTGAAAGACCTATACTCTGAAAACTACAAGACACTCATGAGAGAAATTAAAGAAGACACCAATAAATGGAAACACATCCAGTGTTCATGGATAGGAAGAATTAATATTGCCAAAATGGCCATCCTGCCTACAGCAATCTACAGATTCAATGTAATTCCTATCAAAATACCAACAGCATTTTTCAAAGAACTAGAGAAAATCGTTCTAAAATTAATATGGAACCAAAGAAGACCCTGAATGGCCAAAGCAATCCTGAGAAGGAAGAATAAAGCTGGGGTGATTATACTCCCCAACTTCAAGCTTTACTACAAAGCCGCAGTACTCAAGACAATTTGGTACTGGCACAAGACCAGACCCATAGACCAGTGGAACAGACTAGAGAGTCCTGATATAAATCCAGCCATATAGGTCAATTAATATATGATAAAGGAGCCATGGACATACAATGAGGAAATGACAGTGCCTTCAACAGCTGGCATTGGGAAAACTGGACAGTTACATGCAAGAGAATGAAACTGGACTATTATTTACCCCATACACAAAAGTAAACTTGAAATGGATCAAGGATCTGAATGAAAGTCATGAAACCATAAAACTCTTAGAAGACAACAAAGGCAAAAATCTCCTGAATATAAGCATGGCTGACTTCTTCCTGAACACATCTGCTTGAGCAAGGGAAAAAAAAGAAAAAATGAACTCATGGGACTACATCAAACTAAAAAGTTTCTGTATGGCAAAGGACAGAATCAACAGAACAGAAAGGCATCCTACAATATGGGAGAATATATTTGTAAATGATATATCTGACAAGGGGTTAACATCCAAAATATGTAAAGAACTTACATGCCTCTACACCCAAAAAGCAAATAACCCAATTAAAAAATGGGCAGAAGATATGAAGAGACAGTTCTCCAAAGAAGAAATTCAGATGGCCATCAGACACATGAAAAGATGTTCCATGTCACTAATCATCAGGGAAATGCAAATTAAAACCACAATGAGATATCACCTCACGCCAGTAAGGATGGCCACCATCCAAAAGACTAAGAACAACAAGTGCTGGCAAGGATGCAGAGAAAGGGGAACCCTTCTACACTGCTGGTGGGAATATAAGCTAGTTCAACCATTGTGGAAAGCAA
This sequence comes from Smutsia gigantea, assembly GCA_032199065.1. NCBI lineage: Eukaryota > Metazoa > Chordata > Mammalia > Pholidota > Manidae > Smutsia > Smutsia gigantea. Next base: position 24,803 of record JAVSCE010014164.1, read on the forward strand.
TATGGAGGTTCCTCAAAAAACTAAAAATAGAAATACCATTTGACCCGGGAATCCCACTTCTTGGAATTTACCCAAAGAATACAACTTCTCAGATTCAAAAAGACATATGCACCCCTATGTTTATTGCAGCACTACTTACAATAGCCAAGAAATGGAAGCAACCTAAGTGACCATCAGTAGATGAATGGATAAAGAAGTGGTACATATACACAATGGAATACTATTCTGCTATAAGAAGGAAACAAATCCTGCCATTTGCAACAACATGGATGGAGCTGGAGGATATTATGCTCAGTGAAATAAGCCAGGCAGAGAAAACAAGTGCCAAATGGTTTCCCTCATTTGTGGAGTATAACAACGAAGCAAAACTGAAGGAACAAAATAGTAGCAGACTTAGAGACTCCAAGAACTAGTGGTTACCAAAGGGGAGGGGTGTGTGAGGGTGGGAGGGGTGTGTGAGGGTGGGTGGGGAGGGTGGGAGAAGGGGATTGTGGGGTATTATGTTTAGTACACATGGTGTGGGGAATCACGAGGAAAACAGTGTAGCCCGCAGAAGGCAAACAGTGAATCTGTGTCATCTTACTGCACTAATGGACAGTGACTGAATTGGGGTATGAGTGGGGACTTGATAATATGGGTAAATGTAGTAAGCACATTGTTTTTTCATGTGTAACATTCACAAGAGTGTATATCAATAATACCTTAATAAAAAAAAAAAGAAAGAAGCCAGGTGGAGAGAAATAAGTGCCAAATGATTTCCCTCATTTGTGGAGCATAACAATGCAGCAAATATGAAGGAATAAAATAGCAGCAGATTCAGAGACTCCAAGAAGGAACTAGTGGTTACCAAAGGGGAGGGGCGTGGGAGACTGTGTTGGGAGGGTGGGAGAAGGGGGTTGTGCGGTATTATTATGTTTAGTACACATGGTGTGGGGAATCACGGGGAAAACAATGTAGCACAGAGAAGTCAAACTGAATCTGTGGCATCTTACTACACTGACGGACAGTGACTGCATTGGGGTATGGGTGGGGACTTGATAATATGGGTAAATGTAGTAACCACATTGTTTTTTCATGTGTAACCTTCATAAGAGTGTATATCAATAATAACTTAATAAAAAAAAAAGAAAAAAATACCAATGGCATTCTTCAATGAACTAGAACAAATCATTCTAAAATTCATATGGAACCACAAAAGCCCCTGAATACCCAAAGCAAACCTGAGAAGGAAGAATAAAGCTGGGGGAATTACACTCTCTGACTTCAAGCTCTACTACAAAGCCACAGTTATCAAGACAATTTAGTACTGGCACAAGAACAGATCCATAGACCAATGGAACAGACTAGAGAGCCCAGATATAAACCCAAGCATATATTGTTAATTAATATATAATAAAGGAGCTATGGACATACAATGGGGAAATGACAGCCTCTTCAACAACTGGTGTTGGTAAAACTAGACAGATACATGCAAAAGAATGAAACTGGATTATTGTCTAACCCCATACACAAAAATAAACTCAAAATGGATCAAAGACCTGAATTTAAGTCATGAAACCATAAAACTCTTAGAGGAAAACATAGGCAAAAACTCCTGAGTATAAACATGAGCAACTTTTTCCTGAACGAATCTCTTTGGGCAAGGGAAACAAAAGCAAAAATGAACAAATGGGACTACATCAAGCTAAAAAGCTTCTGTACAGCAAAGGACAACATCAGCAGAACAAAAAGGCATCCTACAGTGTGGGAGAATATATTTGTAAATGACATATCCGACAAGGGCTTAACATCCAAAATATATAAAGAACTCACATGCCTCAAGAACCAAAAAGCAAATAAGCCAATTAAAAAATGGGTGGAGTATATCAACAGACAATTTTCCAAAGAAGAAATTCAGATGGCCAACAGGCACATGAAAAGATGCTCCACATTGCTAATTATCAGGGAAAATGCAAATTAAAACCACAATGAGATATCACCTCATACCAGTTAGGATGGCCAACATCAAAAAGACAAGGAACAACAAATGCTGGCAAGGATGCAGAGAAAGGGGAACCCTCCTACACTGCTGGTGGGAATGTAAACTAGTTCAACCATTGTGGAAAGCAATTTGGAGGTTCCTCAAAAAACTAAAAATACAAATACCATTTGACCTGGGAATTCCACTCCTAGGAATTTACCCAAAGATTACAAGTTCTCAGATTCAAAAAGACATATGCAGCCGTATGTTTATTGCCGCATTATTTACAATAGCCAAGAAATGGAAGCAACCTAAGTGTCCATCAGTATGAATACATAAAGAAGATGTGGTACATATACACAATGGAATACTATTCAGCCATAAGAAAGAAACAAATCTTACTTTTTGCAACAACATGGATGGAGCTAAAGGGTGTTATGCTCAGTGAAATAAGCCAGGCAGAAAAAGACAAGTACCAAATGATTTCCCTCATTTGTGGAGTATAACAACTAAGCAAAACTGAAGGAACAAAACAACAACAGACTCAGACTCCAAGAAGGGACTAGTGGTTACCAAAAGGAAGGGGTTTGGAGAGGGTGGATGGAGAGGGAAGGAGAAGGAGATTAAGGGGTATTACGATTAGCACACATAATGTAGGGGAAGGCAGTTTAGCACAGAGAAGAAAAGTAGCGACTCTATAGCATCTTACTGTGCTGATGGACAGTGACTACAATGTGGTGTTGGGGATGACCTGACAATATGGTGAATGTAGTAACCACAATGTCGCTCATGTGAAACCTTCATAAGATTGTATATCAATGATACCTTAATAAAAAAAATTAAGAAATAAGAAACTGAGAACACTTTCTAGGTCTTGACATGGAAAACCTCTAAAATATATTAAGTGAAAAAAAGCAAAATACAGGAAAATGCATGTATAGATCACAGATCCTATAATTAACAATACTGATATTACATTGTATACTTAAAAATTTGCTAAGAGGTTAGATCTTGTATTAAGTTTTCTTAACACAAAAAATAATAATAGAGGACAGAAAGAAACTTCCAGAGGTGATGGATATGTTTATGACATCGGTTGAGGTGATAGTTTCATGGATGTATACTTATCATGAAACTCATTAAGTTGTACACATTAAACATTTACAGCTTTGTGTATGTCAAACCTCAATAAAGTGGTTTAAAAATATATATTTTTTGTTTAAAACAGAAAAGACAAAAAATTTTATGTACAGGAAGTATGCCATCATTTTGGCTAAAAAAGGAGGGCTAAGAGAAAGTGTCTATTGACTCATAATGCACAAATATATGCATGAGTGATAAACTTGTTTTGGAGGACAGGAACTAAGCAAATGGGGGTTTGGGTGGGAAGGAGGTTTTTACAATACAAATTTGTACACCTTTTATGTTCAAACATGTTACTGTAACATTCAAATTTTTAAAAAAGTATACTGTGAAGGGAACAGAAAAATGTTGCAGTAAATTGAATGGGATGCAGAGTCAGAGGTGGTTTTTTTCTATGATAAAGGGATTCTAGATCAACAACCTAATGTCTAATGAAAGGGAAATTATCTAACGTAAATTTTAATCTAATTATTAGTAAAGCTATTATTTTAGAGTATTAAAATCTTGGCTAACCGGAACTCATCAAACTAGAATCCTACCCAAACTGGAGGATAAACAATAAATTAAAGCCATAATCCAGGATTTTAAAATGTCAATTAAAAACATGTTTAGTTTATGTTTAGCCCAATGTCCTATACACATTCTATTGGGCTGTTTATATTATCCTGTTAAATTAGGAATAAGGTTCACAATTACTAGTTTCAAAAATCGATTATGTTCATTATTATCTTTTCAAACCAAAGTTTGACTAACCTATTATGAAAAGTTTAACTAGTAAGGAACAATCCATTTCCCAAATAGCCTGGTCAAAAGCTTACTAACTGTAAAATACTCTGGCATATATAACAGAGAAGTGTTCTTACTTAATGAGGCTATAGCACACAGCTCGTAGAGGTTCATGGTCTTTCTTCCGTATATTATTGTTGACCATACTATCTAGTTCATCTCGAGCAAATCGAAGCTGAACTTCTGTTACACTGTAACTTGCTGATTCCCGGGCACAGTCCTCAATGTTATGAGCTTCATCTAAAATGACAACTTGTTCTTTCAGATTGATATCCATCTATAAAATAAAAAAATTTTCCTGTAAAACTTTCAGCAAAATGGGTTTAACAGCAGTAGGCAAGATATTTCATGTAAAAATTCATAGCACAGGCCAGCTTTACAAGTGTAATTAAGTAAGCAACTGATTCTGAGTCTTAAAATTTTCAAAGTACTAAGGCCAACCATCAGCTCAGTGTTACAGGGTTTGCCATTTTACACTCTCAAAAACTTTGCAAACCTATCAATTAATAATACGTGTTAAGAGAGCCTGGATCAGTGTACATACAGCTGGCTACACAAAGGGTATAAAAATCCCACTATGAAGCAATCACCAACGTAATTTAAAAAGCAGAATGGGAAAACCTTTAACAATAAAATAACAATACAAGACTCAAAAGACTCTCAAAATACTGCTGTAATGTGGTATGTATCTGTTCTGTTTCAGTCTTTCCTGAAACCCTTCATTTTGAAAATTGTTCTTCCCCTGGTCCCGTGTTATGTTAGTAGGACTGTTGTTAATCTATTAATCAAGGGACATCACCACGCTCACCACATGAGCAGACTTAGAACCTAGGCTTATCAATTAAATAAAGTATTCCATCCCTTTGTGGTCACAGTGATTGGTTCAAGAATGGATATGAGATCCAAGCCAGGCCAATCAGAGTACTTTTGGGGACTAATATGAGATCATGTTTTTTTTCCATTAGCTAGCTGGTGGTTATGTTTGCTCCCACTGGCAAGAACTTGCCTGAGAATAAAGCCATCACAGTGAAGAGTCAGCCAAGTATTTTTTCTTAAGCTCTACTGAAGCTGGGTTTGTGTCACTTGCAACTGAGAGAATCCTAACACAAACAAATGTCACACAGCAGTTGCTAATGAGTTATTCTGAGGAAGTAGTAATATACAGAGGTCTAAAGATGAAGTCCATGAAAGAAACATGGAAGAGTAGGAAATATACTAGGGTTTAAAAGACAAACAAGATTTGGATTGGATAGACAAAGAGAGAGCAGGGCATTTCAGTATAGGTGTCATCAAAAGCAGAGATATAGAAAATAACAAGGTATCCTCAAGGGACTATGAGATAATTTCTGAAGGGTTCAACTTGGGAGTTTGTAGCAGAGAAGGCTGAAAAGAGAGATTCAGGTCAGACTACTGAGCACCTTGAGAGTAAGCTTAAGAAATACGACTTTATTCCATGAGCAAAGAGATTGATATTAAAAAGTAATATTAAGAAGACTGACTTGGCATTGACACATACAGTGGCTCAGAGGAAAAAGACCTAGCTAAGATGCAGCCAAACAAAAGGTAGGATAGTAGGGGTATGGAACATAATGTCTATTAATTTCAATCTTAAAGAAATAGAAAGCTGCTGAGAGTTGTACAATCAGAGCTAAAGAAAGGAATAAAAAGAGGACTACACCAAATTATTCATTTTTTGTTTTATGCTGTAAGAACAGGATGTCTCTGAGAAGAACCAGACAAATAAACACAAATGCTATATCCAAACTTCTCGAAAGCTCTCAAAGCATAATTTGTATAGTATGCATATTCTCCCAATATAAGTTCTTCAAAATATAGATTCCTCACATAAATGTTTTAAAATAATTCTTTCTGACTATTCATAAAGGGGAAGAGTGAGAGCTATCAAAGGATCTCAAAAGTGTGCCCCCCAGTGGGTATCTGGCAGTGTCTGGAGACATTTTTGATTGTGACCACTGTGAGGGTGCTCCTGGCACCTAGTGGACAAGGACAGTACCAGAGGTGCTAGTGAACAGCCTACAGGGCACAAGCCAGCGCACCACAAGGGGTTATCCAGTCCAAAATGTCATTACTGTCAGAGTTGAAAAACTCTGCTACAATCCAACCTCAGTACTAGGTCCTTAAAAGTACTTACTACTTTGGAAATTAAAATGACAAAGTCTAAAATTCAGGTTTTAATACACCTTAGAATAATATCTGTTCATACGTTTACATATATATAAAGCAAAAAAATAAAGCAAAAGACATAAAAATATCTAAAAGCTTTTACCTTTATCACTTATATCCCAATGAAGTAGGAAAAAAGTTCTGATTTTTACATATCTACTCACACTTTCTCTTATTTGTGCATCTAGAAGATAGTTGTAGGGACAAAATACTATGGCAGCATCTTTTATTAGTTCTCGTGCTGTGTAGTACGGGCATGCCTTTAGTTTGTTCCCCAAGCTCACGAGTTCTTCTATATCCCATGCCTTGCACATCCCTTGGAGAGTCTGTAATGTGTGTTGATCACTAATTTTATGAACACCATGATAAAAATAGCAGGATTTGCCCTAAAAACAAATATGCATAACTGAAATGTGAATCAATCCTGAAACAGAAGGAATAAAACAAGTTTATCTCAGAATTTTAGGAACATCATTAAAGCCAAAAGGCAAAGTTTTACAGGAGACATTACCCCATATATATAATCACAACCATTTTAAAGAAACTAGATTAGCTCAGATAGAGCTCAAGATCAGGATAGCTCTAGACACCCCAAATTAACTTGAGGAAAATATTTTTTTAATTATGTTTGTTTTGCCTTTGTTCTCATTACTCTGATATTAGGCAAAAATATTTCTGGAAGGATACACAGAGCAATGGTATCACTGGCTGCTACCAAAGATGAGAGCTAAGTGACTTGGGGACAGGAGTGGGAGAGATATTTTTCTCTACAAATACTTTTGTACTTTTTCAGTTGGAGTCATGAAACAATATTACTCGATCAAATGTAAATAAGTGAAAAGAAAGGAAGAAGGGGAGGGACGGAGGAATGACCTACGGGAAAAAATAAAGTATGAATGTTCACTAAAAAATATTTAGAAAATATGAAAAACAAAAACCTAAATTATCTGTAATTCCATCACACAGGGGATGTACTATTAACATTCTGATGTATTTCTTTTCCTATTTCTTGTATACATATGTATATATGAATATATCTCCACAATGTGACCCAGTATTAAAATAATTTGAACATAGCAAATTTTCCCCAGACATTGAGGATTATTAAGAATCTAGCCACAATAAATAAACATTTTTTGCAAAACTGGGATGACTTCTTTTCTCACAGCCTATTTTATTAAAAATCGTATTGGAAATATTTTCTCACATCACAAAGCACTTTTTCATTGTTGTTACATAAGCACACTTAATTAATATTCATAGTTGATGACCCAGTTTTATTATTATTGAGCATTTAGGCTGTTACCAATTTCTGTCTTATAAAGAATGTTGCAATGAGCACTCTCATGCCCACTTCTAAATATTTTCTTAGTATACATTTTTAGAAATGGTATTCTGGAATCAGAGAATATAAAGTATTTTTAAGTTCCTTGAAAACCATTCTACCAAATTATCCTCCAGAAAAAGTATACCACTTTACATTACCCTTTTTCCACACCTTTATTAACACTAATTTTACCTTTCTTCTCTTTGCTGATTTTAAAGGTAAAAAATAGAATAATATTGTTTTGATTTGTACCTTTTATACTTTCTAGCATGGCTTAGATTATACTGTATAAATACTCAATTTTCAACAGTAATTTGCATTTTTTTTCATGTACTATCTACTAATGTCTTTTGCCATTCTATTATTGAAGGTAAAAAATGGGATTAATATACACTAATCAAAAAATAGTATGTTTGATAAAACCCAGTCCTAGCGAGGCTGTATCATATCCTTATTAAAAGATATATGAAATTAGTAGAAGTATAAATATACTATTAGAAGTATAAGCTCTTCTATTAAAAGTACACAGGCAATTTGTCAATAGCTACCAAAATTTTAAATTTCACCATTAATATGAGTATATCTATTACACCATTTAATAGCCAAACTGGAAATAAACCAAATTCCTACCAACAAAGAACATGTTAAATAAATTATGGTAAAAGCATACAAAGGAGAGAGCCCTTAAAAAATGAGTCTGATTTCTCTATGTGCTGATGTGTTTAAAGCTTTTAAAAATATATATACATACAGATTATTGTAACAAACATATTTTAAATGTTTTGGAAGAATGCACATAAAACTTTACAGTAGTTTCCTTGAAGGATTAAGGGGATGGAAAGCACTGGAAAGAGAGACCTTCTCTTTTCGTTTTATACTTTTCTATAATTTTGAGTCTTCTAACCACATATATGCTATTACTTTTGTTTTCAATTGTCATTTGGGACTAAGTGGTAGAATAATGGGCCATTTTAATTTTCGCTAATTCTGTGTATCTATAAAAAAAATTAAATGTCATTTTGAAATCCAACACCTTTCCCAGTTTGCTGTCCTTAACAAGTGAAAAACAATTATTTTACATGTTTTTTTAACCATGAACCATCCAAAAAGCAAATATATGTTTTTAAGACATACATATATCATTATATACACAAGAGCACCTAGGAACTGCTAGAAATGGAGTAAAGCACAAAGTGTTCTTCATAACCTATAGAAGAACAGCAGCAAATCCAAGGATGGCATGATTAGCTGCGGACAAGTTCTCCTAAAGCTTTGTACTCAGCCATGTCAAGAAAAGCCGCTTGTTGGTCCTTCAAGGTATTAAAAAATGAAAATTGGGAGGAAAGGGGTCACCTAAACTTCTTTATTTAGTTCATTTTCTACATTATTTTCACTTACTTTGTCTAATCTCTACCACACTTCTTTTACTGACCTTGCTGTGTCAACGTCCCCATACTGTAAGCCCATCTTTTTTGTTTCTAGTGTAGCCAAAATAGCAATGGCTAGGAGTTAAAGAACTTGACTCCTTTCCTGTTAATTAGTTGTCTGACACTGGGCAAGCTTTAAGGCTCATTTTTCTCACGTGACTAGGCATCAAAAGTGTAGCTGCACCAGAAGCCTTTAAAGGTTCCTTTGATCTACTAACTATACCATTTCTAAGTTTCCTTCCAGCTCTAAAATTCTATGATTCTGGAATCCAGAGACAGGTGGAGATGTGCCAAGTATCTTTCATACTGAGTTTGATATAGATTGAGTTTAATAATATGACATTCACCATTTCTTCATTCCAAGTATTTTATTACTATTCTGAAAGCTTATATTGGCACAAAACAGTCACTAAGGTCCTTCAAAGCCTATGATTATGAACTGTTAAGTCTCATCTTAACAAAAATTAGTCTCCCATACCTAAAATAATTTTTTAGAATTATTTCTGGAGCTATTTAAAATTATCTTAATTGAAACAAAAAGTAATTAATTAATTGAAACAGGTAAGTAAGTGCATTGCTTTTTCAGTATAGGAACACTTTTGTAAAAGAAACAATGAACAAAAAAACACACGTGCCTTCAGATCAAGCCAAAAAATCAGAAAGCTTACACTTTAAGGGCACTTAGAATGTCACTCCTGTGCAAGCTGATAGCAAAACCAGAAAAGCTCATCCATTTTAGCAGTGTAACTCAACCCTGAGGGGAGCCTGTCAATTGAAGTGTTATCATGCTTTAAACTCTTTTTCACTCAAACTGTCAGTTATCTATTTATCATTTCGCTGTGGTAATTCAGCCATAGTAAACATGGACACCTACAGTGACTTTGTAATTGGCCCTCATTACAATACCAAATTACTCTGAGGGCTTGGGAACAAGGAAACGTATGTTCAAATGCCTGTGAGCTACGCATTCTTAGGCGGAACTAGGTCAAGACTAACAACCAGAAGAAGGTTGTTAAAAAGAATCTTCAATTCTTTTTATCACTAATATTAAAAAATAAAAGACTTGTTTACTTTAAAACAGAAACTGAAAGCCAATGAAATATTCTGAATATTCAAGTCTATTGAATTACTTCCTCTTTTTATATGATTCAAAGTTATGAGAGGAAAGATCAATTGAAAAATATAACCAGTGCTGCAGGATTCTAGAGGATTACATAAAATAAGACTATTTGCTTTTAATACAATCTAAAACTTTATAATTGCTTTTACCAATGGGATAACAAATACATAACCAATTACATAATAATTTTCCCAATAACAAGTAAAAAGATAATGACAATGCCAGCAAGTCTTCTTGCGTTGATTATGCAGGCAAAAAACAAATTTTAAGTATTTGACGAATTCAGTAGATCAGTTTAGTCACTTATTTTAAGAAGTCCACTTTAGCACAAAGTGTATGGGGTTTTACCATGACAAGACTTTTCTCTATTTTACTATTTTTTTAGGATTTGACTTAATATTTTCATTTCCCTTAAAGAGAACTTTTTAAAAATAATGAAGAGATCTCACAGTTCCACAGTTATTATACAGAAACAAATATGAGCATAGAATTTCAACACTGGTTTTGGTTCAATAATTCTGTGTTCTCTCTCTGACTCTGAACAAGTCACTTAAATTTTCCACTGATGCCCCTTAGTCCTTATACTTTATATTCCCATGTTTGAATATCTATTGAAATATCTTTTGGTAATCCCCAAATAAAGCTTGAATAAGTTTCCATTTAACAAAAGAAATCATTGAGAAAGAAAAGCATATTATAAAATAATTTATTCACATTATATGGTTGCAGGGGATATGTCAATTAAATGAAATTTTAGGGGCTACAGCTCATAGCATTTTGTATAGAACCAACTCTGACAAAACACTTTTTTAAAGATAGAACAACTTTCAAAATATATCAGTATAACATCAGTCATTTCATATTATCAATTTATGGTTACTGGTAATTTCTGGGTGTAATTCCAGACTTATAACTTCAATTTTAAACTAGTTATCAAGCCACTATACAGACTACCAAATTAATACTGCAAAAATATTATTTAAAAATCATAGGTCTTTAGTAAGAAAGATTTCTCTATTTCCACTTAGCCCAAATTAATCTTATTCTAGATTCCCTGGAAAACTTCAAAGCCACCAATGACCTATCTTTAAAGTTAATAATTCAGAATAGGTTTTTTGAAGAAGTATGTACTAATTAGAATTCTGAGACAAGATAATCATTTTATTTCTCATCCAATTAAAAAACATTTTAAAATTTGCTTAGTGCCTAAATAAGCTATCTTCTTTTGAAGCTTTTAAATATGTAAAATGTATTAATTAGATCTAATTAAACAAAATCATTTAAATATTTTCTTCTCCTCATATGACATAATCCTTATTTGACTACTTTCTTAAAAGAAGAAAATAAGAAGACATCTGACTAAAATGGAAATTAATTTCAAGGAATTAAATACCCCAAGTTTTAGGACCAAAACCCACTTAAATTTTAAACTTCAATAAGGATTTTCTTTTGATAAAAATATTTTTCAAAAAAATCAATTATTAGCAATTAATTTGATTTTCATAAGTTACTTGATTATTGCATGGAAATGTACATATAAAACAAAATGAACACAAAAAATTGAGTAATTTGAATCTTTTCAGTCTTATTTTTTCTTTAAAACAAAATAGCTTTACTCACATTTTTTCCATCCAGAAGTTCCATGCACTTCTCATTTCTGTTGAAATTACCCACTGCTTCAGGATGGACACAAGTATAATCCCTGCTTGAAAGAATAGTCATTGGGACCCCTGCGTATGCTGTTCTCCGGAGCTCTCTAGTAATCTGAGCAATCTGCTTGTGAGTTCGTGTTCCAAAATATATTTTGGGTATCTTGGATTTCCCCCCATGATCTTTCTTAATGGTATTTGGAGAATCTTGACTGTTTCCTTGCTTAGCAGAACAACAGCACTTAGAACAGTGACCAGGAGGCTGTAACAAAGGAAAGAAAAGATAACTGTCTGGACTACCATAAAAAATGTTATCAAACCTCTCATGGAATCAGAATATATAAATAATGAATCACAACTGCCAAATAAAGAGATATTTCTAGATATATCACCTAAAACTTGCCATTAAAAACTACAAATACCCTTTTTAATTGGTATTCATTCACTTTTAAAAATTATAAATTATGTTTTCCTACTTGCATTGCTTTCTAACACATCATTCCAACTCTTACATCCAAATTTGTTAAGTACATTTTAATTCTCTTTTATAAATTACAAAAGATAAAATGGAGGATGATTTTCAATTCTGCTTAGGCTTCAAATGTACTTGTAATATTATAGTTTAGAGTTGAAAGTGCCACTTTTGTTCACAGTATATATAGCCCATTCAAATATCCTATATCAATATTTTAAGAAGCATTTTAAATATACTTACAAAAGAATACAAATATCAAGTTGAATCTAATGTATCACTAAAAAGAAGTAAAGAAAACTATTCTCTAACAAAGGTATGAAAATGAATGCAAATTATTAATATTTAATAATGAAGGCAGGTTGCTTCTGTCGAACAAGTCATCTGAAATTCAATTACTTGTCATGGAATGCAAATGCATCAGTAAAATTATCATTCAGGATAGCTTTTCATAGACAATTTCACTCATAATTCATTTTCAAAATGAAGAGTTATATAAATGTCTCCTTAAACACATCACAAGGAATAGCAGATATATAGTCTAATATTTACCTGATTTTTCTCTCGTTTCCAAACTCTCAAAAATAAAAAAGTTTAATGCTATATATTAAAACCCACGGGTTCTTATTAACTACCCCCTTCTCAACCTCAATTACTACACAAATGAGACAGAATATGGCCTTAACTAATAGAAATACTGTGAAATGATTCGTTTATAGAAGTGGTCACTGACGGGGGAAAAAAGCTAAATAGCAAAGTAGCTTAAGAGAATTTGTACTGGAGAGCTTTATTTTAGTAGAATAAATACACCATTTAACTGGAGTTTTTTTAAAAATTATAATCAGTAAGATTAGCCTTCATAAACAAATGCTAAGTCATAGCATGTTACACCACAATACTGGGGATCAAGCTGTCTTTTACCCTCAACTCAGTGGAAAAGCAAGTTCAAATTACTCCCAGTATCACTCAACCTTGTCCGCCATTAAATATTACAATACATGATAGAATGGATGTAAATGTGACCCTTCTAGAGCTGTCACTCACTGGGATAAAAGGTTCACTGATGTGCCAAATAAACAGTCAGTCAAAGCAGATAAAGTTACAGCCATGCTGGAATTGTTACATTCTCCTCTCAGGTTGCTAGTAACAGCAGATTTCATTACAGAGTGCTGCCACATTAAATAGCCAGTTCCAAATATTCTGCCTTCTATATTGAATAATTCCTTATTCACTGAAAGGATAAAAAGAAGAGTTATGAATGGGGCTCTTGTCAACAGTGAGGCAGGAAACAGCTGACACTTGGTTTATGTTACATATGTTGTAATATCTACCAATTTATGGTCACACAGAAAATGGAATGCAAATTATATCACGAATTTTCTGACTGAATTCTCTTTTGGCCTTTGCAATGCTCATATTAATTAATTAACAGAGTAAAAGAATTAAGGTAACTCTAGGTAGCAGAATTAGTTTACTTTTTTTCCATACCTTCCATATTCTCATTCAATTATACTATTTCTCTTCCCTGTAATACAGTTTAATCCACTCTATTAAAATGTTAGGGCTCAATACATTATTATATACTATATGGATATATTATATCCAAGCATAAAGTAATCCAATAACGTGGTCTTTTCTTGAGGCTTGGAAAACCTTTTGCTTTTTCTTCTAATTGAAGTATAGTTGATATACAATATTATATTGCTTTCAAGTATACAACACAGTGATTCAACAATTATACACATTATTAAATCCTCACCCCAACTAGTACAGTAACTATCTGTCGGCACAGAAAGATGTTACAGATCCATTGTCCGTATTCACCATGCTGCACTTCCATCCCTGTGACCAACTCATATTATAATTGAGATTTTTGTGTCTTTTTATCCCCCTCACCCATCCCACCCACCTACCCTAATACCTCCCTCATGAAGTGACCTGTGAATAACCTTTTTAATGTAACATATTTTCAACATCAGTTCTACTTAAAGCTTTACCACCTCCTCCTTTTATTTTAATTCATTTTTTTCTAATCAAAAATTCCAGGATAGAATATTTACAAAATAGTCAACTCCCCACCAAAAATAATTTAGTGTATAACTTGCAGATCTTCCTACATATGTAAAAACATCTTCTATATATTTTTTCAAATAAAAAGGGATTCTATTATACAGTTTTATAATTTGCTGCTTTGTACTCAAACCTACTTTAATTTTTAAAGAGGCAAATCTGGCACCAATAATCTTAAAAAGGACCTGCTTACCTTGAAATGTTATGCTAGTACTTGTGTTAAGAAAAGTAAAAGATTAAGAACTAGTTACAAAAAACTTTTTTCCCACTAGAGCAGCTTTGAGTTACCTTAAATTTGTTTTTTTCACTCCATAATTAAGATAATTATAAACCACAGCTAATTTTATATTAAACATGTTTTTGTTTGTTAAGTTTTAAAGCACTCTGAAGTAATTATTCCATCTACGAATTTGAGACTGAGTCATCAAAAGATGGTTTTAGGTGAGTGGTCGGGTAAGAAGAGCAGAAAATGGAAATCAAGAAAGTTGATTCTTTCTCCTTTGCAATATTTAAGAAGAATTATTTTTCAGAAGTGATCTTTTATTGAAGTTTCTGTTTAAAGGATTTGGTACAAACTATTTGAAAATGGAAAAAACTGAATGTGGCAATAAACAGATGCCTCAAAAAGATATTTATTTACTAACAAAAGAATTATTTGTACCAAAATGAGCAACTTTCAATTCTGTAATAAAACTAGAGAAAGAATCCTGAAAACAGTAATGTTTCCTTTTAACGGATTTGGTACAAACTATTTGCAAGATGGAAGAAACTGAATGTGGCAATAAACAGAGGCCTCAAAAAGATATTTATTTACTAACAAAAGAGAATTTTTTGTACCAAAATGAGCAACTTTTAATTCTTTAATAAAACTATAGAGAAAGAATCCTGAAAATAGCAATGACAGAAGTCATAAAATCCTCCAGTCCAATTAACTGGCTAACAATTCATGGCTTAAAGAATTTTGTGCCTTTCATTAAGTATTTCTCCTCCTAACAAATGACCAGGTTTATCTTCCACAGGGATGTTTTCCTTTGGCTTTTGCTCTTTAAGTTGTATATAGAGTATTAGGAAACTGGAGAATAAATTTAAAAAGTATTCATTCTCATCCAATATACCTGAATGTCAAAAAAGCTAGAAAACATAGCTCCCCAAAACTGTAATCTTAAGACCTATAAGTGGCTACACTGAATGGCAGAATCAAACTTTTTAAGAGATGACTTCTCCCATAGCTAGAAACTGTCTATAGAGTACTTTTACTTCAACAAAAGGTAAGAAAACCTGACTCAAATAACAGCAAAAATCTATTATCATTTAAAGAGAAACAGAGATACGTGTGGGTGTGACCACTGTATTACTTCCATATGCAGGAGTCAATCGTTTAAAAATACATTTCAAATCTATAATAGCCAAACTGTTCTTAGAAGGGCAGCAACCAAGGATTTTAGAAAATTTTGGGTCTAACAATTTCTATCTATTCTCTCTTGTCCTAGTATATAGAAACATATACCTAAATTTTTTGAAAGGATGAAGAAAGATTACAAGAATTGATCTGAAAGAAAAGCCAACTTCTAAATCCTTGCCACTATTCCTTTCACAAAGCTGTAATTAGTTCAAGTAGATTAAGATACTACACTGTCAATCTCTAACGTTTCATAACTTTCTCCAACTTTTCCCAATAACAGCAAAGGTTACTATGCTTAAATACTTGAAAAATAAAAATAAGTACAGTGATTAAATATGTTTAGAAATGGAAGATAATAAAGGAACATTTTAAAACTATTACATTGCCTGAGAGGTTGTTTTTGCTAATCCATAAATCAGGGGAGATGCTAAAAGGAGGCTATGAATTGAGTTCTAAAAGCAGGCATAAAAGGGTATATTTAATAAGAAAAATAAGTATATAAAGATGTAGAGAGGAAAAGGGACCAAAAAGCAGCTCACTTGTATGAAATACAGGGAAAACTAAGTCCATCAAATATGAACATACGTCTCTGTAACTTTCCACATGTACATGTATTGTCTTTCAACCACACTGCAAATTCCTTGAGGACAGAAACTATGTCTTATGCTTCCTTATATAACTCATTTGTTGAGCATGTTGTTTTGCACAGAACTTAAGTTTTCTCAAATTGATGTACTGTGACTAATGTCCCTAGACCAAGTATTGTACCCATGTATCATATTCTATTTATCTGATAGATGCTTAGTTGATGTCCTAATTTGAAGTTCTTCATCTATCAAAAAGTTACTTTAAAAAGACTAGCTTTTAAAAGCAAAAGTACAGGACAATTTGTTATTTTTTTAAGGCCAAAAAGAAAAATCATCCTGCTATGCTAATATTAGGTCACTTTAGTTGTGAATAACAAACATATGTCATTCATTATTCATTAATAATATTCATTAATAACTATCATTTATTAAGTGATATATTCATTATTAAAAACTATAATTTATTAAGGCTGGCCCTATGCTAAGCACTTTACATGTACTATCATATTCATTCATTCAAGATATACTAGAATTCCTCACATATGAAGCCAAGTAGAAGACAATGACAAGGGTCACCTCATCTGACAAAGAATGCTTCACTTTCTAATTGTTCTACAAAGTATAGTTTTTGGAGTTTATCAAAACCAGTTTCACTCATGAATTAAGGAATGTTTAAAGTTAGTACTCTAAGTACATTATTTTCCAAATGCAATTACACAATATTCCTAACAGGCTATAAATTTTACTTCATTAAAAATATTTTAACTTACATTAGTTAACATTTAATCAAGTATTTTCTAACAGGAATATGATATTCCACAAGGGAAAAAAAAATTCTCCAAAAAATTCTCCAATTAAGAGACTCTTTAGAGCAAGTGTCAACAAACTTTTTCTGTAAAGGGCTGGAGGGTAAATATTTTAGATTTTGTGGCCCAGAAGATCTCTGTTCCTATACAGGAAAATATCTTCACGATCCCAAGGAAGGATTTCTTAAACAATATACCAAAAGCACAAATGACTGAAAACACCACCTCACAAAATGTTAAAATTTCTATTGACAAAGACACTCCCCTTAAGAAAAAAGGTAAAATGGAGGACCAGACCGAGAAAAGATATTTGCACTGCATATAACAGAGTATCAGTAACATGTACAGAATTCCAACAAATCAGTTTTAAAAAGACAAACCCAATAAATGGCCAAGAACAAGAAAATCATGAAAAGAAAGGCTGAAAAGCCAATAATCATCAGAAAAGATGTGCAACCTAATGCTCAATCTCATTACTAATTAGGAAAATGCAAATTAAAACCATAATTAGATTCCATTTCACATTCACCAGATTGGGTATCAAAGAGGATATGAAGCAACTCTAATACACTATAATGATCTTAGTATAAAATGGCAAATTCACTTTGGAGAGCAAATTGGTGATCTAGTGAAATCAAAGATACAGAGACCCTTTGACTCAGCATGACACTGTTAGGAATCCATGCTAAAGAAACTCTTACACATTATGACAGACACAATAGGGATATTCTTTACAGAACTGTTTTAACAATGAGGAAAACAAGCTAAGTGTATCAACAGAAGAATAGATAACAACTGTGGGATTTTTTTTCATTCAATGAAACATACAATGAAAAATATTAACCAAGTTGCATATATTAACATAGATAAATATCAAAAAACAATGTTGAACAGGCTTTTATTCTCCCCATAGAAATTCAAATTGATGAGAGGAATAAAACTATAAAACTTTTACACAAAGAATTAGGAATCCCCACTATAGTAGATAATCACTGGAGTTATGGACTATAGTACCTGAAAATGTTAAAAAGTGCTTCAAAACAAACCTAGCACAGCAAATATAATCTATTCTGGCTCCTCCTCAGCTGCTTAATTCCTAGCAGAATAGCTTTCCTTTTCATCCCACCTAACCAAAAATTTCACCCTACTTTATTAGGAAATGGGTTCTTAATTTAGGTCCATGGACCGTTACAGAGAAGCAAGTTTGAGATTGCCCAGAAACTACAGACACAATTTTGTGTGCATCTCTACAAGCCCATAACTTTCATCAGGTGCTCAAAGAAGATTCTGACTTATTTAGGTGATGGCTTTATTCCAGAATTTATGTCTGATTTTATAATGAAAACCAAATAGAAACAGCATTCTCTTTACAACCAACTTGGCCATATTTATTCTGTAAAATAAGCAAGCTGATGATCCAGAGAAGATAACTTCATAAAGGTCCCTCCATTGCTTATAATTTCATTTCTCTTTTAATGTTTGGTGATTACCTAACATTATAATTCTAAAACACCTAGTTAGTTCATTAATGTTTACTTCTAACGCCATTTTACAGATGAAAAAAGTAAAATCTAAAAGAGTTCTTCCAGTTGTTACAAAATACATGATAAATTTGTGGAGAAGTTGGAATTCATTAACTTAAATCTTAAAACAAGCTTTAATAGGATCATTTTCATCTACCATTTAACTTGGAAAAAAAGCAAATATTGTCCTTTTTATTTCAAAACATCACATACATAAAAAGATAGTGATAAAAAGCCAATGAATGTAGAATTATACCATGATCTTTGAGGCATAGAGAGTTTTGAGAGTTTATTGTTAATCTTTATCAACCATTTGCTGTTGTCCAAGCCATCTGAACAGGTACTGAAAGCCTGTTGTGCAAAATCTCACATAAGCACACACTCTAGTAAGATAGCAAAAGTGACATAACTATACCTTTTCAACTATTCTTTAAAAAAAATTCAAACAGTAGTAGTACTCTACACAGTTTCATGATTAAACTGCACAAAGCAGCTGTTTATCCACTCATAGCAACCAGCGGGTGAACCTGATTCAATATTTATCACAGGCTTTCACAGATCACTGCTAACCAAGCAAACGTTTTAATTAAGCTGGAACTCACTTCAAAGAGCTCATTCAAGATGTCAATCAGCAGGTAAGGGATCAGATACAGTGTCAGGTGAGAGTGTGTAATACAAATCCACAACTTTCTTCATCCCATCGCTGTAAATTAGCCTGCTCTAAAGTTCAGACTCTGATTGTAACAGACTGCCAGTCTCCTGGAATGTGTAACTGAAGTCACTCAAATTCTATTGTGAAGGTTGTAAGCAATATGTTAAACTGCAATGGGCTAGCACATTAAGACAGATCTTTTTCACGGTTGTTTTTTGATACCATAAGTGTTTGTTACCCTACTCTCCACTTACTGTTTACTTTCTTGCCTAGTGTAAATGCGAATTCCTTAACAGTTGCCCCAGTTTCTGAAAAGTTTATGTTTCAATAGAATTAATCAAGAAAAACCCAAAGTAATATAAGTTTTTAAATTTATAGATCATATTGTACAAGAATTCTCAGTTTAAGTACAAAGATGACCAACCTGGTATAAAGCAAAAAAAATAATAATAATAGCATTTTACACAGATATGACTGTAGCAATGAGTCTCAAAGTATATACTGCTAAGTCACACTGACCAACTTGACTACACCCAGAGTGTTCACAACAACCAACAAAAAAGAACCAAAGGAGACAGGCAAAAAGGGAAAGCTCTTACTTAGAGAAGAATGCCACATAAAAATGGTAAAAAGAATGATAGAATTTTAAAAATCATCATTCTGCAACTCCCACATAACTGATTCCTGCAAGTAACCTAAATGGATGCTAAAATCAGTGGGTAAAAAGTTGTTGGGGAACAACATATTCACACAGTCTCCAATTATCACCCCACAAATTAATTATTAATCAGAAAAGGAAAATGTGCCTTTATAATGGAGATCTGGCAATCATCAGTATAACTATGTGGTCACACTGATTTAGTGAGACAAAGTGACACAATATATCTCTTGATGTGATATAGTAAGAAATACACTTAGTGCTCTTCATGAACAAAACTACATGTTTACGAAATCCAAACAATCAAGACATGAATCATGAAAAAAAAAATCCAGGAATACAGAAACTGTGGTTAAAAAGACACATTATTTAGTTGGAGAAAATTAATCCAACTGTACACTTATGATATGTACACTTATATGTTATATTTCAAAAGGGCTTTTTAAAAATCCTATCCTTCGGATTGCAAGAGATTTGTATTGTCTCCTTTATGGTATTTTGGTATTTTTTTTAAATCTCTACAATGAAACTTTTAAAATTAGAAAACAAAGCCATCCTGTGACAACATCTTCTGCATATTGAACAAAATGTTATAAACAAAACCTATACAAACTAAAGATTTTTGCTGCATTCATGTGCATTAAAAGGAAGATAAGTTATTATCAATATACAACCTTCTAAAGAAGCACGACTCCAAAGAACTCTCTGTGATCATGGGATGCTCTGTGTCTGCATTATTCAATGGAGTCCCCATTAGCCACATGTGGTACTGAGCATTCAGAATGTGACTAGTTCAACTGAGGGACTGTATTTTCATTTTAATAACTTAAATAAATAGTCAAACATGGCTAGTAGCTACCATATCAGGTAGCATAGATTTAAAATATTACCAGATATTCTAAATTAAATCTGGAAAATAAGAAAACCCAAAACTTTTAGAAAAAGAAGGGCAAGAATGGCATATATTCTTCTATGTGTAAAAATTTAGTGTATATGATAAAGATGTATAAGATACCTCTTGAAACACATGTCTAACCCTTTATTCTTAAAACAGTTCCTCTCTGCTGAAAAAGTGTACCTAGTATTTACATTAATAACACATGACCAAGCCCAGACACACTCCCAGGCATAGTAAAATCAACAGATTCATTTTCTGAGGAATTTTTATTTGGAGCATTGAGACTGAGTTGATTAACTACAGAGAAAAGGCCAGAACATTCTGTAGACTTTAAGGCTTCTCTTTTGAGATGTCATGGTAAGGTCATATGAAAGAGAATAAGTATTCAGAAAATCTATCTCCAAAAAAATAACGAGAGCACTCTGCAGAGAAAGGCAGAGAAGACACACTTGAGGTGCCAAAGAGAAGAGAGAAGCTGCCTAAAAACTTTTGAGGTCCAATAAGTAGTTTTCTCTCCTGCTTAATCTTTCCTTGAGGAGGCTTCTTCAAAAGTACATCACATTTGCTTGATTCAGGGGTTGAAATTATCACAGAAATAACAAAAGAGAATTTCCCTAAGTTGAATAAATCTCTAAGTCTTTAATGCAATAAAATAAACTAAGTAACTAGCATAATGAATGAAAAAGACTTCACCTGAACATTCCGCCATAGGAAATAACAAACAAATTATACAACAGCCATTCCACAGTGCAGTCATTAAAAGTGATGTCAAAAAATATTAACAACATAAAAACATAATCCTGATCTATTATTATAGAAAGAGATAATTAGACATTAATTGACTCCTGAATAAAGCAAAATGAGCATACGGCACTTTGTGTTATTACTGAAAAACAAAAAACATGGACAAAAATCAAAACTGAATTTAATTTAAAGTCTTGATCTAACATTTCTACAAATACGGATAAAGGACAATCTTAAATGACAACATGAGGATAAATTCAAACAAAATTCTGAATAAGATATTCTACAGAACAAATAATAGTTTTTTTCAACAAATAAATGACACATCTTTTATAAAACAAATGTTATGCAAGTACCCTGTTTGGATACTGATTTTTTAAACCCAACTCAAAAATGACATTTTTGAAACAATCAAAGACAAGTAAACAGGCTGAATATTAATAAACAGACGGTTAATTTTCTTAACTATAATAATATTATCGTTAAAATGTCATTGCTTGGCAATAAGCACATATCTATCGATAATCAACCTAAATGTAAATGGCCTGAATGCACCAATGAAAAGACACAGAGTAACAGGATGGATAAAAAAGCAAGACCCATCTATATGCTGCTTACAAGAGACTAACCTCAAACCCAAAGATATACACAGACTAAAACTGAACGGATGCAAAAAGATATTTCATGCAAACAACAAAGAAAAAAAGCAGGTGTTGCAGTACTTGTATCAGACAAAATAGACTTCAAAACAAAGAAAGTAGCAAGAGACAAAGGAGGATATTACAAAATGATAAAGGGGTCAGTCCAACAGGAAGATACAACCATTATAAATATATATGCACCCACCACAGGAGCACCAGCATATGTGAAACAAATACTAACAAAATTAAAGGAGAAAATAGACAGCAAAGCATTCATTTTAGGAGACTTCAACACACCACTCACTCCAAAGGACAGATCAACCAGACAGAAAATAAGAGACACAGAGGTACTGAACAACACATTAGAATAGATGGACCTAACAGACATCTACAAAACTCTACACCCAAAGGCAACAGGATACACATTCTTCTCAAGTGCACATGGAACATTTTCCAGAATAGACCACATGCTAGGACACAGAAAGAACCTCAGTAAAATTCAAAAATATTGAAATCCTACCAACCAACTTCTCAGATCATAAAGGTATAAACCTTGAAATAAATTTTAGAAAGAAATCAAAAAGGCTCACAAATACATGGAGACTTAACAACAGTCTCCTAATTAATCAATGGGTTAACAACCAAATCAAAACAGAAATCAAAGAATATATGGAGACTAATGACAACAACAACACAAAGCCACAACTTCTGTGGCACGCAGCAAAGGCAGTTCTAAGAGGAAAGTATAGTGCAATCCAGGCCTATTTAAAGAAGGAAGAACATTCCTAAATGAATAGTCTAAAGACACAATTATTGAAATTAGAAAAAGAAGAACAAATGAGGCCCAAAGTCACCAGAAGGAGGGACATAATAAAGATCAGAGAAGAAATAAATAAAATTGAGAAGAATGAAACAATAGAAAAAAAATGAATAAAACCAAGAGCTGGTTCTTTGAAAAAATAAACAAAATAAACCCCTAGCCAGACTCATTAAGAGAAAAAGAGAATATACACACATAAACAGAATCAAAAATGAGAGAGAAAAAATAACAACGGACCCCACAGAAATACAAAGAATTATAAGAGAATATTATGAGAATATATATGCTAACAAGCTGGAAAACATAGAAGAAATGGACAACTTCTTAGAAAAATACAACCTTCCAAGACTGAACAAGCAAGAAACAGAAAAACTAAACAGACCAATCACCAGCAACGAAATTGAAGCAGTAATCAAAAAACTACCCAAGAACAAAACCCCCGGGCCTGATGGATTCACCACTGAATTCTACCAGACATATATAGAAGAAATGACACCCATTCTCCTTAAAGTTTTCCAAAAAATAGAAGAGGAGGGAATACTTCCAAACTCATTCTATGAAGCCAGCATCACTCTAATACCAAAATCGGGCAAAGACCTCATCAAAAAAGAAAATTAAAGACCAATATCCCTGATGAACGTAGATGCAAAAATACTCAACAAAATATTAGCAAACCGAATTCAAAAATACATCAAGAGGATCATACACCATTATCAAGTGTGATTCATCCAGAGATGCAGGGATGGTACAATATTCGAAAATCCATAAACATCATCCACCACATCAACAAAAAGAAGAACAAAAACCACATGATCATCTCCATAGATGCTGAGAAAGCATTTGACAAAATTCAATATCCAGTCATGATTAAAACTCTCAACAAAATGGGTATAGACGGCAAGTACCTCAACATCATAAAGGCCATATATGACAAACTCCAGCTAACATCACACTTAACAGCGAGAAGCTGAAAGCTTTTCATCTAAGATCGGGAACACGACAAGGATGCCCACTCTCCCCACTGTTATTCAACATAGTACTGGAGGTCCTAGCCACAGCAATCAGACAAAAGAAAGAAATACAAGGCATCCAGATTGGTAAAGAAAAAGTCAAATTGTCACTATTTGCAGATGACATGATACTGTACATAAAAAACCCTAAAGACTCCACTCCAAAACTACTAGAACAAATATCTGAATTCAGCAAAGTTGCAGGATATAAAATTAACACACAGAAATCTGTTGCTTTCCTATATACTAACGATGAACTAACAGAAAGAGAAATCAGAAAAACAATTCGATTCACAACTACATCAAAAAGAATAAAATACCTAGGATTAAACCTAATGAAGGAAATGAAAGACCTGTACTCTGAAAACTACAAGACATTACTAAGAGAAATTAAAGAGGACACTAACAAATGGAAATGCATTCCATGCTCTTGGCTAGGAAGAATAAATATTGTCAAAATGGCTATACTACCTAAAGCAATCTACAGATTCAACACAATCCCTATCAAAATACCAACAGCTTTCTGCAATGAACTGGAACAAATAATTCTAAAATTCACATGGAACTACAAAAGACCGCGGATAGCCAAAGCAATCTTGAGAAGGAGGAATAAAACAGGAGGAATTACACTCCCTGACTTCAAGCTCTACTACAAAGCCGCAGTAATCAAGACAATTTGGTATTGGCACAAAAACAGACCCACAGACCAGTGGAACAGAATAGAAAACCCAAAGATTAACCCAAACATATACAGTCAATTCATATTTGATAAAGGAGCCTTGGATATACAATGGGGAGATGACAGCCTCTTCAGCAGCTGGTGTTGGAAAAACTGGACAGCTACATGTAAGAGAATGAAACTGGACTACTGTCTAGCCCCATACACAAAGGTAAACTCAAGGTGGATCAAAGACCTGAATGTAAGTCATGAAACCATAAAACTCTTAGAAAAAAACATAGGCAAAAATATCTTTGACATAAACATGAGTGACTTCTTCATGAACATATCTCCTAGGGCAAGGGAAAGAAAAGCAGAAATGAATAAGTGGGAGTATATCAAGATGAAAAACTTCTGTACGGCAAAGGACACCATTAGTAGAACAAAAAGACATTCTACAGTATGGGAGAATATATTCATAAATGACGTATCTGATAAGGGGTTGACGTACAAAATATATAAAGAACTCACGCACCTTAACAAACAAACAGCAAATAATCCAATTAAGAAATGGGCAGAGGACATTAATAGACACCTCTCTAAAGAAGAAATTCAGATGGCCAATAGGCACATGAAAAGATGCTCCACACATCGCTAATCATCAGAGAAATGCAAATTAAAACCACTATGAGATATCACCTCACACCAGTGAGGATGGCCAACATCCAAAACACAAACAAAAATAAATGTTGGCGAGGATGTGGAGAAAGGGGAACCCTCCTACACTGCTGGTGGGAATGAAAATTAGTTCAACCATTGTGGAAAGCACTATGGAGGTTCCTCAAAAACCTAAAAATAGAAATACCATTTGACCCAGGAATCCCACTCCTAGGAATTTACCCTAAGAATGCAGCAGCCCATTTCACAAAGACAGATGCACCCCTATGTTTATCGCAGCACTATTTACAATAGCCAAGAAATGGAAGCAACCTAAGTGTCCATCAGTAGATGAATGAATAAAGAAGACGTGGTACATATACACAATGGAATATTATTCAACCATAAGATGAAAACAAATCCTACCATTTGCAACAACATGGATGGAGCTAGAGGGTATTATGCTCAGTGAAATAAGCCATGCCGAAAAAGACAAGTATCAAATGATTTCACTCATATGTGGAGTATAAGAACAAAGAAGAAAACTTAAGGACCAAAACAGCAGCTGACTCACAGAACCCTAGACAAAGGGGAAGGAACTGGGGAAGAGGACTGGGAAGGGAGGGTAAGGGGGAAAAAGGGGCATTAGGATTAGCAGATGTAATGTTGTGGGGGTGTGGGGAGGGCTGTACAACTCAGAGAAGTACTTATTCTATAGCATCTCACTACACTGATAGACAGTGACTGTAATGGGGTTGGTGGGGGGGACCTGATGAAGGGGGTAGTTTAATACCCATAATATTGCACATGTAACTGTAGATTGATTAATGATACTAAAATAAATTATTTTAAAAAAACATAAGAAGATTCCAATAAATGGAAACACATCCCATTCCCATAGATAGGGAGAATTAATATTGTCAAAATGCCCATTCTGCCTAAAGCAATCTACAGATTCAATGCAATCCCTATCAAAATGCCAACAGCACTCTTCAACGAACTAGAGAAAATCGTTCTAAAATTCATATGGAACCACAAAAGACCCCGAAAAGCCAATGCAATCCTTAGAAGGAAGAATAAAGGGGGGGATTACGCTCCCCGACTTCTAGCTGTACTACAAAGTCATGGCAATCAAAACAATTTGGTACTGGCACCAGAACAGACCCATAGGCCAATGGAACAGACTAGAGAGCCCAGATATAATCCCAAGCATATATGGTCAATTAATATATGACAACGGAGTCATGGTTATACAATAGGGAAATGACAGTCTCTTCAATAACTGGTGTTGGCAAAATTGGACAGCTACATGCAGGAGAATGAAACTGATTATTGTCTAACCCTATACACAAAAGTAAACTCAAAATGGATCAAAGATCTGAATGTAAGTCATGAAACCATAAAACTCTTAGAAGACAACATAGGCAAAAATCTGTTGAATATAAACATGAGCAACTTTTCCTGAACGCATCTCCTCGGGCAAGGGGAACAAAGTAAAAAATGAATAAATGGGAATGCATGATGCTAAAAAGCTTCTGTACAGCAAAGGACACCATCAGTAGAACAAAAAGGCATCCTGCAGTATGGGAGAATATATTTGTAAATGACATATCTTACAAGCGGTTAACATCCAAAATATATAAAGAACTCACACTCCTCAACACCCAAAAAGCAGCTAATCCTATTAAAAAATGGGCAGATGATATGAACAGACACTTCTCCAAAGGAGAAATTTAGATGGCCAACAGGCACATGAAAAGATGCTCCACACCACTAATCATCAGGGAAATGCAAATTAAAATCACAGTGAGGTATCACCTCACACTAGTAAGGATGGCCAACATAGAAAAGACTAGGAACAACAACAACAACAAATAAATAAATAAATAAATAAATAAATAAATAAAATGTCATTGCTATGAGGATTGGCATAAAGATGGGGGAATGAGAAGTGAGAAAGAAACCTCCTCCCAAAACCAGTATAATAGGAAAATATAGCAAATACAACAAATCATGAAAGAGCAACCGAAAGAAGACTGCAACAGACTGCCTACATCTGGGGTAAAGAGAAAACCTCATGGAAAAGGGTAAAGTAGAAAAGCCAAGGTCCAGTGGACAGAAGCCCTTCCCCCACCCCAGCTCACTCGTGGGAGGAAGTGAAAGGGAGCAGGGAGGTGTTCTAGGTAGAAGCCTAGGACAGCTGATCATCCAGCCCTGGAGATCTGCTCTGGGAGCACAAATCCACACTACATGGTGCTCTGGAGATTAGTGGGGTTGGAAAGCAAAGACAGGAGGAAAACTCGGAGAGACTGAGACTCCTGCCACTTGTGCAGAAGAGGTACCCACAACCGGCTGCTCTGGGACAAAAGAAAGGCGGGTGCTTTGAAAGACCTGGCAATAGTGAGAGAGCTACTAAGGGGACAAGCTTGTTGCTCAGGAGAAAGGACAAAATCGTCCCTGCACACTCAGACCAGCAGGTTAGGAAATTTTAGGAGCTTCAGGCATCCCACCCCCCTGGCTGGCGAAGCACACCTATGCCCCCCACACTGTGACAGGCAGGCTGCCACACCTTCCCCCTGGATGGGACTGGCTCACAAACCAGCTGGCCCTGCCATAGCACCAGGCCAGCCACAGGGTGGCCCCACCAATGGCAGATGCAGGGGCATAAGGCAGAGGCTCCACCCTGCATGCTCAGCACACTGGCCCAGACAGTGGAGGCAGGCACTGAAGCCAGGAAGCACGAAAGAGAACTTTCCTCCTGACGAGCACTGGCGCTGCTCACCTGGGACCCAGGCCTTCGCTCCAGGGGCTGGACAGCTCAAGAGAGTAAAGCTTTAGGACACTAGAGGGCAATGCCTACACAGTTATTATTCCAAAGGAATCAATACAAATATGAAATGGCAAAGGAACCTGGTCCAAACCAAAATCTCACAAACACCAGAAAGAGGGAAAAGTGAAACTGAAATCACTAATCTTCCTGATAAAGATTTCAAAATAAAAATAATAAACATGCTCACAGAACCAAAGAAAAATATTCAAGAACTCAGGAAGGGGTTCAAGAAAGAGATAGAAACTTTGAGAAATACAGTATCTGAAATGAAGCATACAAGGGAGGGATTTAAAAGCAGAGTAAATGAAGTAGAGGAAACAGTACATGAAATAGAAATCAGAGAACAGGAATACAAAGAAGCTGAGGCAGAGAGAGAAAAAAGGATCTCCAGGAATGAAAGTATATTGAGAGAACAGTGTGACCAATCCAAATGAAACCATATTTGCATTATAGGGGTACCAAAAGAAGAAGAGAGCGAAAAAAGGGTTAGAAGTGTCATTGAGGAAATATTTGCTGTAAACTTCCCCAGTCTGGGGAAGGGAAAAGTCTCTCAGGCCATGGAGGTCATAGATCTCCCAACACAAAGGACCCAAGGAAGACAACAGCAAGACATATAATAATCAAAATGGCAAAGATCAAGTATAAGGACAGAGTATTAAAAGCAGCCAGAGAGAGAAAAATGATCACATACAAGGAAAACCCATCAGGCTATCATCAGAGTTCTCAGCAGAAACCTTAAAGCCAGAAAAGAATGGCATGATATATCTAATGCAGTGAGACAGAAGAGTCTTCAACCAAGAATACTCTACCCAGTTAGTTATAATTCAAATTTTAAGCAGGGATTAAATGATTTCCAGATAAGCAAAAGTTGAGGGAATTTACCCCCCACAAACCTTCTCCACAGTGTATTTTGGAGTTACTGCTACAGTAGGAAGTGCGCCTAAGGCCAAAAAATGGTCACCACAGAAAATAAAACCACAGTAAAGGAAGTAGACCAATTAATTACTAAGCAAATGCAAAATTAAATCAACTACCCCCAAAGTCAGTCAAGGGATAGACAAAGAATACAGAATATGACACCAAATATATAAAGAATGGAGAAGGAAGAAAAAGGAGAAAAAAAAAAGAACGATTGTGTTTGAAATAATGTATTAAGCAAGTTAAGTTAGACTGTTAGATAGTAAACAGGTTGCCCTTGAACCTTAACCACAAATATAAAGTCTGCAATGACATTAAGTACATATCTATCAATAATCACCTTAAATGTAAATGGTCTGAATTCAACAATCAAAAGACACAGAGATGCAGAATGGATAAAAAAACAAGATGCATCTATATGCTGCCTACAAGAGACTCATTTCAAACCCAAAGACATACACAGACTAAAAGTGAAGGGATGGAAAAAATATTTCATGCAACTAATAGGGAGAAAAAAGCAGGAGTTGCAGTACTTATATCAGACAAAATAGACTTCAAATCAAAGAAAGTAACAAGAGACAAAGAAGGACATTACATGATAAAGAGATCTGTCCAAGAAGAGGATATAACCATTATAAATATCTATGCACCCAATATAGGACCACCTACATATGTGAAACAAATACTATCAGAATTAAAGGGGGAAATAGAAAGCAATGCATTCATTTTAGGAGACTTCAACACACCACTCACTCCAAAGGACAGATCAACCAGACAGAAAATAAGTAAGGAGTTACTGAGCAACACGTTAGAATAGATGGACCTAACAGACATCTACAGAACACTCCACGCAAAAGCAGGAGGATACACATTCTTCTCAAGTGCACATGGAACATTCCCGAGAATAGATAATATACTAGGCCAGAAAAAGAGTCTCAGTGAATTCACAAGGATTGAAATTGTACAAATCAATCTTCTCAGACCACAAAGATATGAAACGAGAGACTAATTATGCAACGAAAACAAAAAAGCCCACAAATACAAGGAAGCAAACAACATGCTCCTAAATAATCAATGGATCACCGACCAAATAAAAACAGAGATCAAGAAATACATGAAGACAAATGAAAACAATAACTCAACACTGCAAAATCTGTGCATAACTGTGAAGGTCGTGCCAAGAGGGAAGTACACTGCAATACAGGCTTACCTCAAGAAAGAAGAACAATCCCAAAGGAACAGTCTACACTCATAATTAATGAAACTAGAAAAAGAATAAAAAATGAGGCCCAAAGTCAGTAGAAGGAGGGACATAATAAAGATCAGAGCAGAAAAATAAAACAATAGAAAAGAACCAATGAAACCAGGAGCTGGTTTTTCAAGAAAATAAACAAAATAGATAAACCCCTAGCCATACTTACAAGAAAAAAAAAGTCTACACACATAAACAGAATCAGAAATGGGAAGGGAAACATCACTATAGACAGCACAGAAATACAAAAAATTATTAGAGTACTATGAAAAGTTATATGCTAACAAATTGGATAGTCCAGAAGAAATGGACAACTTTTTGGAAAAATACAACCTTCCAAGGCTAACCCAGGAAGAAACAGAAAATCTGAACAGACCAATTACCAGCAACGAAATTGAATTGGTAATCAAAAAAAGTACCTAAGAACAAAATCCCTGGACCAGATAGCTTCACCGCTGAATTTTACCAGACATTTAGTGAAGACCTTCTATCCATCCTCCTTAAAGTTTTCCAAAAAGTAGAATAGGAGGGCATATTTCCAAACTCATTCTATGAGACCAGCATCACTGTAATACCAAAACCAGGCAAAGACACCATAAAAAAGAAAATTACAGACCAATATCCTTATATAGATGTAAAAAAGCCTTACACAATTTAGCAAATCAAATCCAACCACACATAAAAAGGGTCTTACACCATGACTGAGTGGATTTTATCCCAGGAATATGAGATTGTGTCAACATCCAGAAACCAGTCAATATAATTCACCATATCAATAGGATATGGGAGAAAAAACAGATGATCCTACCAATGGATACCATAAAATCTGAAATACAAAATTCAACATCCATTCATTATAAAAACTTTCAGCAAACTAGAAATAGCAGGAAACTGCTTCAACCTTTTAAAGGGCATATACAAAACACCTACTGTAAATGTCTTACTTAATGGTTAGAATGTTTCCCCCTAAATATGAAGACAAGGAAAGGATAACCACTCTCACCAGTCCACTTCAACGTTGTACTGCATAACCTAGCTACTGCAATATGGTAAGAAAATATATTAAATGCCAAACACTATAAAAGCAAAACAATGTGTACTAGAGAATGTAAACATATAACTGTGTACTTAGAAAGTGCTACAAAACCTCCAAAAATACCAACTAAAACCAAAATGTAATTTAGCAAGGTTGCAGGTTACATGGTCAATACACAAAAATGAATTCATCTTCCCTTATAGTAACACATAGCTAGAAAAGGAAATTGTAAGTAGAATCATACAGTATTTACTCTTTTTTGACTGACTCATTTTCCTCAGCATAATCTCTTCAAGGTTAATCTATGTTGTAGCATGTGTCAGAATTTCCTTCCTTTTTAAGGCCAAATATTCCACTCTATGTATATGCCACATTTGTTTTTCCATTCGTCTGTCAATGAACACTTAGGCTTTTGGCTTAATTTTGTTTCCACCTTTTGTTTCCACCTTTCGGCTATTGTGAATAATGCTCCTATGAACCTTGGTGTACAAGTACATGTTTCAGTACCTGCTTTCAATTATTTTGGATATATACCTAGAAATGGAATTGCTGGATCATATACTGATTCAATTTTTTTTTAACTGGGAAAAGATTCATCAGTTAAAAATATGAAAAGGAAGAAAACTAGAATGAACCCTCTGGTACTGAATTGGAATTGAATGTATTAGCATGAATACATAATTTTCAATGTATAAAGAAAAATATAAATATATAAACCTATATGCATGTGTATATATGCATATATTGCCTACATATACTGCTGGAAGGTCCTAGAACAGCAATCCCAACAGTAATGAGCAAAGCTAATACACAGATTTTGGCTTCTAAATATTTCCCACTAAGAGGAACCAGGACTCTTTGGAAAAATGGCTGAATTCAGCAGTGGGGAAGGGAAAAGACAAGATGATGAGCCTTAAACATTTTGTGCTTCAGAAAGTGACAAAGTACTCCAAGAATGATGGATACATGTCAGAAAGTCACAAGTAAGCTATTTGAACTCCCACTTGCACATTTAAACAAATCACATAATAATGGATTATTACCCACTGAATAAAACGGGAAATCATGAGTCCATAAAGATATAAATAAAATGAATAAATTGAATCTCTGAGAAGGACATGCTATTTATATAGCTTCACGGCTCCTCCCCACAAAGTCCTCTTTAATTATAAAGGGGAAAAGATAACTTTACAGTAATGCCTAGCAGACATCAAATAATCAAAATAATCATCAGTAATGAGACTAATGAAACCATATGCATCCTGTAAGGATGCAGTGGGTAAAAATGCAGCGTCACTTATGTGACATCCTTGCCAAAGTTATGTAACCTTAAACTAATTATGATAAAACCCAAAACTAATTCTTCATGAACATATCTCCCCGGACAAGGGAAACAAAAGCAAAAATGAACAAGTGGGAGTATATCAAGATGAAAAGCTTCTGTACAGCAAAGGACACCATCAGTAGAACAAAAAGACATTCTACAGTATGGGAGAATATATTCATAAATGACATCCGATAAGAGGTTGACATCCAAAATATATAAAGAACTCATGCACCTCAACAAACAAAAAGCAAATAATGCAATTAAGAAATGGGCAGAGGACATGAATAGACACTTCTCCAAAGAAGAAGCTCAGATGGCCAACAGGCACATGAAAAGATGCTCCACATCGCTAATCATCAGAGAAATGCAAATTAAAACCACAATGAGATATCACCTCACACCAGTAAGGATGGCCACCACCCAAAACACAAACAACAAATGTTGGTGAGGATGTGGAGAAAAGGGAACCCTCCTACACTGCTGGTGGGAATGCAAATTAGTTCAACCATTGTGGAAAGCAGGATGGAGGTTCCTCAAAAAACTCAAAACAGAAATACCATTTGACCCAGGAATCCCACTCCTAGGAATTTACCTTAAGAATGCAGCAGCCCAGTTTCACAAAGACAGATGCACCCCTATGTTTATCGCAGCACTATTTACAATAGCCAAGAAATGGAAGCAACCTAAGTGTCCATCAGTGGATGAATGGATAAAGAAGATGTGGTACATATACACAATGGAATATTATTCAGCCATAAGAAGAAAACAAATCCTACCATTTGCAACAACATGGACAGAGCTAGAAGGTATTATGCTCAGTGAAATAAGCCAAGCGGAAAAAGACATGTATCAAATGATTTCACTCATATGAGGAGCATAAGAGCAAAGAAAAAAACTGAAAGAAAAAAACAGCAGCAGACTCACAGAACCCAAGAATGGACTAACAGTTACCAAAGGGAAAGGGACTGGGGAGGATAGATGGGAAGGGAGGGACAAGGGGGAAAAAAGGGAATTACAACTAGCAGACGTAATGTTGGGGGGGCATGGGGCAGGCTGTACAACTCAAAAACAAGTAGTGATTCTACAGCATCTCACTATGCTGATGGACAGTGACCGTAATGGGGTTGGTGGGGGGGACCTGATGAAGTGGGGAGTTTAGGAACCATAATGTTGCACATATAACTGTAGATTAATGATACCAAAATAAAAATTAAAAAAAAAAACCAAACTAAGAGAGATTCTAGAAGGTCTATAATACTCTGAAGTGCCATGGTCATGAAAGTCAAGGAAAGAGTGAGGAGTGATTCCAGACTTAAGAAGATAGCAAATGACAACTAAAAGCAATGATTGATTCTGAACTGGATCCTTCTGCCATAAAGGCTTTAGAGACAACTGGCAAAATCTGAACTGGTTCTGAGTATTAGATAATACTAATTTCCTTAATTTTACGTTACATTATAATTATATAGAATGTTTCTGTTTGTAGGAAATAGATATTAACGTATTCCAGGGTGATGGAGCATCAGGTCAACAACTTACTCTCAGTGGTTAAAGGAAAAAATGATATTTGTACTTCCAGTTTTTGTATAATTTTATAACTATGTCAAAATCTTAAAAACCTAAAATAAGTAACTCTACTGGCCAGACAACTGATCAATTTAACAAAGTAGTTTTCAAAGGTAATCTCTTCACCCACCAACCATGAGTGAAAAGCTTCTATATGACAACAGTAGACTGTGCTATCATTACATTATGTACACATGTGAGTTAGATTGCTATATATATTTCATTAAGTATTTCTACATATCAAGAAACATAATTCAACTCTTTCTGAAACATTCATCAAGTGCACTTAACACGATTTGATAGACTGATACTTTTGAGAATTATCCTATTTCCACTATAGAGATCACTATTATGTTTTCTACAAGCTCTCAAAAAATCATAATTATTGGAGCTGAAGAAAACTCACTCTAGCAATTACTCATCCATTCTGTCATCCTGACCTTAGGTAAATATGCAGATTAAAGCAACAGATTTGCACTAACCCCACTAACTTCCTGGCCTCACTTACCAAGATTAAAATAGCATACGACAAAGAGCAGGTAAACTTTAAAGGAACAAAGAGTAAATATTAGCCATATAATACATGTCGCAACTACTCAACTCTATCATTCTGGCACAAAAGCAGCCATAGACAATATGTAAATGGATGTGAACTGTGATCCCCAAAATTTACAAAAATAGGCAACAGGCAATATTCAGCCAATGGATTATGGTTTGCCAGCTCCTGACATAGAAAAAAAGGTTAGATCAAAAAAGTATGTATCAAAATAGATCAGTTAAGATATGGAATTTTAAAATACTTTTCTATGACCATGACAAATTAGGTGAAAACTAAAAGCTATATACACTATAATTCAAATTTCATTAAAAAATAGTATATGCATAATGCATATTATACATACATAACAAGACAGGCCACAAATTCTTCCCATCTCAGTATGTAAGCCTCTTTACAGCATCCCTTTGTAGTTCTTCTCACCAAGAGGTGAACTCCACCCTTTGAATCTGGGTTTGGTCATGTGACTTGCTTTGGTGACTGAGACATTAGCAAATGTGACACAAAGGCTCAAAAGATATTTGCACATTGGATTTCACTTTCTCGGTGGTCTTGGAACCCTGGATCCACCACTTATACACTGAGATTAGCCTGCCAGATGAGGAGAAATACGCACCCCATGGTTCCAAATAACTGCCAACCCACCCCTGAAGGACAGCCACGCACTGACCTGCAGCTGACCAGATGCATGAATGTCCCAGCTGAGATGAGCAGAAGACATGCCCAGCTGAGATCAGCAGAAAAATGCCCAGGTGAGTCCACCCTAAATTACTCATCCCTACAAGAGTGAGCTAAACAAATGGTTGGTTGATTACACAGCAATGGGTAACTGTATGTATGGGGGCAAAAGCTGATACCAAGCAGGAGTTGATACTGAAGGAATGGTTGAATTAAAGATTAATGTTAATAACTTAAGTATATATTTTGGTGGTTTCCAAATTTCCACTAAGAAATATAATGCTTTTGTATTAAAAAAGATATTAAAATGTACATAATTTGACATCAAAAAGTATTTTTCATTATTACCACTATATACTGAGAATCTAAAAATATGGACACTATTGTCTTGATGTAATTGAATGAGTTGACCAATTTTAAGTTCTATCAAAGTTTGGGAAAAAACAGTTACAGTTAAATAGAAAACTAAGATTAATACAATTTGGGATTAAAGATGGCGGCATGAGAGGGGAGACAGAGGCTTCCTCCTAAAACCGCATATAATTTGAAAATATAACTAATACAACTACTCTTGAAAGAGCAACAGGAAAGAGGACTGCAATAAACTGCATACATCTGGAGACAAGAGCAGCCCTCACAGAAAAGGGTAACGTACTAAAGCTGTGGTCCTGTGGGATCCAAGCCATTCCCTCACCCCAGCTCACCGGCAGGAGAAAGAGGAACAAAGCAGAGAGGGAGTGGAGATCTGGGACTGCTGAATACCTAACTCTGGAGATCTGCTCTGGGAGTACAAACCTACATTTCATGGTGGTTGCATGATACTCTCATAATTAGGTGGTTGGAAAGCTAAGACACACAGAATTCCTGGAGAGACTAAGATTCCAGCTGCTTGTGGAAAGCAGGGATCCATAATCAGCTGCTCTGGGACAAAATAAAGGCAGGCAGTCTGAGAGACTTCCTAACAAAGAAGCCCTTAGCAAGAGGGCTGGTAAGGGGCAAGGACTGCACAGAGCTTACTGCTCAGGAAAAGGACATGTAGACAAAATTGTCCAGGTGCACTCTGCCTAGCAGATTGGGAGCATTCACGATCTTCAGGTGCTCCAGCTCCCTGGCTGCCTACAAAGCTCCAAGAACCCCTTCTGTCACAGACAGACAGGTGCGCCTTTCTCCTGGCCAGCCCAACCAGGCTTGCAAACCAGGAAACCCTACCCTGGTGTTAGGCCAGCCAGAGGGAAGATCTGTCTACAGCAACAAAAACGCAAAGCACAGAGGCTTATACCTGTGGGCTCAGCCCACAGGTTCAGGCAGTGGAGACAGGCATAGCAGCCAGGAAACAGGAAACAGCTCATCCCTCCCCAGAGGCACCAATACCACTCCCCTACAATCCCCGAAATTACTTCAGGGACTGAGCAGCTCCAGAGAATAGACCTTCTGGGCACTAGAGGGTGCCATACACAAATATGAAACACCAAAGGAACCTGGTCCAGAGTAAAATTATGAATACAACTCCTGAGAAATATTTAAATGCTATGGACCTCATGACTTTCCCTGAAAGGGAGTTCAAAATAACAATCATTAACATGCTCATGGTGGTACGGAAAGATATTCAAAAACTCAGGAATGAATTCCGGTCAGAGATCCAATCATTGAAGAACACAATGGACGGTATTAAAACCAGATTGGATACAGTGGAGGAGACGATAAATGAAATAGAAACTAGAGAAAAGGAATACAAAGAAGCTGAGGCACAGAGAGAAAAAAGGATCTCTAAGAATGAAAGAATATTGAGAGAACTGTGTGGCCAATCCAAACGGAACAATATTCGCATTATAGGGGTACCAGAAGAAGAAGAGAAAGAAAAAGAGATAGAAACTGTCTTTGAGGAGGTGATTGCTGAAAACTTCCCCAATCTGGGGAAGGAGATAGTCTCTCAAGCCATGGAGGTGCACAGATCTCCCAACACAAGGGACCCAAGAAGACAACATCAAGACATAGAGTAATTAAAATGGCAAAGATCAAGGATAAGGACAGACTATTAAAAGGAGCCAGATAGAGAAATAAGATCACATACAAAGGAAAGCCCATCAGGCTATCATCAGACTTCTCAGCAGAAACTTTACAGGCCAGAAGGGGGTGGTATGATGTATTTAATGCAATGAAGCAGAAGGGCCTTGAACCAAGATTACTTTATCCCGCAAGATTATCATTAAAATTTGAAGGAGGGATTAAACAATTCCCAGATAAGCAAAAGCTGAAAGAATTTACCTCCCACAACCCATCTCTACAGTGCATTTTGGAGGGACTGCTATGGATGGAACTATTCCTACGGTTTAATAGCTATCACCAGAGGTAATAAAACCACAGTAAAGAAAGTAGAACAGCTAATTAATAAGAAAATGCAAAATTAAATTAACTGTCTCCAAAGTCAATCAAGGGATAGACGAACAGTACAGAATACGATACCTAATATATAAAGAATGGAGGAGGAAGAAAAAGGAGGAGGGAAAAAAAACAAACGAAAAAAGAACCTTTGGATTGTGTTTGTAATAGCATATTAAGTGAGTTGTTAGACTCTTAGATAGTACAGAAGTTAACCTTGAACCTTTGTTAACCACGAATCTGAAGCCTGTAATGCCAATAAGTACATACCCGTCCATAATCACCCTAAATGTAAATGGACTGAATGCCCCAATCAAAAGACACAGAGTCACTGAATGGATAAAAAAACAAGACCCATCTATATGCTGCCTACAAGAGACTCACTTTAAACCCAAAGACATACACAGACTAAAAGTGAAGGGATGGAAAAAGACATTTCATGCAACTAACAGGGAGAAAAAAGCAGGAGTTGCAGTACTTATATCAGACAAAATAGACTTCAAAACAAAGAATGTCACAATAGACGAAGAAGGACATTACATAATGATAAAAGGGTCAATCCAACAAGAGGATATAACCATTATAAATATCTATGCACCCAACACAGGAGCACCTTCATATGTGAAACAAAAACTAACAGAATTAAAGGGGGAAATAGAATGCAATGTATTCACTCTAGGAGACTTCAACACCCCACTCACTCTGAAGGACAGATCAACCAGACAGAAAATAAATAAGGAGTTACTGAGCAACACATTAGAACAGATGGACTTAACAGACATCTACAGAACTCTACACCCAAAAGCAGAAGAATACACATTCGTCTCAAGTGCACATGGAACATTTTCAAAAATAGATCATATACTAGGCCACAAAAAGAGCCTCGGTAAATTCAAAAAGATTGAAATTTTACAAACCAGCTTCTCAGACCACAAAGGAAGGAAACTAGAAATGAATTTAACAAAGAAAATGAAAAATCCCACAAACACATGGAGGATTAATAACATGCTCCTAAGTAATCAATGGATCAATCACGAAATAACAGAGATCAAGCAATATATAGAGACAAATGACAACAATAATTCAACACTGCAAAATCTGTGGGACACAGCCAAGGCCGTGCTAAGAGGAAAGTATATTGCAATACAGGCCTACCTCTGGAAAGAAGAATATTCCCATATGAGCAGTCTAAACTCACAATTAATGAAACTAGAAAAAGAACAAATGAGACCCAAAGTCAGTAGAAGGAGAGACATAATAAAGATTAGAGCAGCAATAAATAAAATCGAGAAGAATAAAACAACAGAAAGGATCAACGAAAGCAACAGCTGCTTCTTCGAGAAAATAAACAATAGATAAAGCCCTAGCCAGATTTATCAAGAAAAAGAGTCTACTCACATAAACAGAATCAGAAGTGAGAAAGGAAAAATCACTACGGACAGTACAAAAATACAAAGAACTATTAGAGAATACTATGAAAAATTGTATGCTAACAAACTGGATAACCTAGAAGAAATGGACAACTTTCTAGAAAAATACAACCTTCCAAGGCTGACCCAGAAAGAAACAGAAAATCTCAACAGACCAATTACCAGCAATGAAATTGAACTGGTAATCAAAAACCTACCTAAGAGCAAAACCCTGTCCCAGATGGTTTCACTGCTGAATTTTATCAAACATTTAGTGAAGACCTAATGCCCATCCTCCTTAAAGTTTTCCAAGGAGTAGAAGAAGAGGGAATATTTCCAAACTCATTCTATGAAGCCAGCATTACTCTAATACCAAAACCGGGCAAAGACACCACAAAAAAAAAAGAAAACTACAGACCAGTATCCCTGCTGAATACAGATGCAAAAATACTCAACAAAATATTAGCAAACCGAATTCAAAAGTACATCAAAAGAATCATCCATCATGATCAAGTGGAATTTATTCCAGGGACACAAGGATAGTTCAACATTCTAAAATCCATCAACATCATCCACCACATCAACAAAAAGGAGGACAAAAACCACATGATCATCTCCATTAGATGCTGAAAAAGCATAGACGAAATTGAACATCCATTCATGACAAAAACTCAACAAAATGGGTATAGAGGGCAAGTACCTGAACATAATAAAGGCCATATATAACAAACCCACAGCCAACATTATACTTAACAGCAAGAAGCTGAAAGCTTTTCCTTTAAGATCGGGAACAAGACAAGGATGCCCACTCTCCCCACTTCTATCCAACATAGTATTGGACTAGCCACGGCAATCAGACAACACAAAGATATAAAAGGCATCCAGATTGGCAGGGAAGAAGTTAAACTGTCCCTGTTTGCAGATGACATGATATTGTACATAAAAAACCCTAAAGAATCTACTCCAAAACTACTATATCTAATATCTGAATTCAGCAAAGTTGCGGGATACAAAATTAATGCACAGAAATCTATGGCATTCCTATACACTAACAATGACCTAGCAGAGAGAAATCAGGAAAACAATTCCATTCACAATTACATCAAAAAGAATAAAATACCTAGGAATCAACCTAACCAAGGAAGTGAAAGACCTATGCTCTGAAAACTACAAGACACTCATGAGAGAAATTAAAGAAGATCCCAATAAATGGAAACACATACCGTGCTTATGAATAGGAAGAATTAATATTGTCAAAATGGTCATCCTGCCTAAAGCAGTCTACAGACTCAATGCAATTCCTATCAAAATACCAACAGCATTTTTCAGTGAACTAGAGAAGATCATTCTAAAATTCATATGGAACCGCAAAAGACCCTGAATAGCCAAAGCAATCCTGAAAAGGAAGAATAAAGCTGGGGGGATTATGCTCCCCAACTTCAAGCTTTACTACAAAGACACAGTACTCAAGACAATTTGGTACTGGCACTAGAACAGACCCCTAGACCAGTGGAACCGACTAGAGAGCCCTGATATAAATCCAACCATATATGGTCAATTAATATATGATAAAGGAGCCATGGACATACACTGGGGATATGACAGCCTCTTCAACAGCTGGTGTTGGCAAAACTGGACAGCTACATGCAAGAGAATGAAACTGGATTATTGTTTAACCCCATACACAAAAGTAAACTCGAAATGGATCAAGGACCTGAATGTAAGTCATGAAACCATAAAACTCTTAGAAGACAACATAGGCAAAAATCTCCTGAATATAAGCATAAACGACTTCTTCCTGAACACATCTCCTCAAGCAAGGGAAACAAAAGCAAAAATGAACTCATGGGACTACATCAAACTAAAAAGTTTCTGTACAGCAAAGGACACCACCAACAGAACAAAAAGGCATCCAACAGTATGGGAGAACATATTTGTAAATGACATATCTGACAAGGGGTTAACATCCAAAATATATAAAGAACTTACATGCCTCTACACCCAAAAGCAAAGAACCCAATCAAAAAATGAGCAGAGGATATGAAGAGACAGTTATCCAAAGAAGAAATTCAGATGGCCAACAGATACATGAAAAGATGCTCCATATCACTAATCATCAGGGAAATGCAAATTAAAACAACAATGAGGTATCACCTCACACCAGTAAGGATGGCCACCATCCAAAAGACTAAGAACAACAAATGCTGGCAAGGATGCGGAGAAAGGGGAACTCTCCTACACTGCTGTTGGGAATTTAACCTAGTTCAACCATTGTGGAAGGCAATATGGAGGTTACTCAAAAAACTAAATATACAAATACCATTTGACCAGGGAATCCCACTCCTTGGAATTTACCCAAAGAATACAACTTCTCAGATTCAAAAAGAAATATGCACCCCTATGTTTTTTGCAGGACTTTTTACAATAGCCAAGATATGGAAGCATCCTAAGTGTCCATCAGTAGAGGAATGGATAAAGAAGATGTGGACATATACACAATGGAATACTATTCAGCCATAAGCAGGAAAC
The DNA here is from genome assembly GCA_032199065.1 of Smutsia gigantea. Classification (NCBI taxonomy): domain Eukaryota; kingdom Metazoa; phylum Chordata; class Mammalia; order Pholidota; family Manidae; genus Smutsia; species Smutsia gigantea. The sequence continues at coordinate 66,477 of JAVSCE010014164.1, forward strand.
AAATCCTGCCATTTACAACAACATGGGTGGAGTTGGATGATATGTTCAGTGAAATAAGCCGGGCAGAAAAAGACAAGTGCCAAATGATTTCCCTCATTTGTGGAGTATAACAATGAAGCAAAACTGAAGGAACAAAATAGTAGCAGACTCAGAGACTCCAAGAAGGAACTAGTGGTTACGAAAGGCGAGGGGTGTAGGAGGGTGGGTGGGGAGGGAGGGAGAAGGGGATTGAGGGGTATTATGTTTAGTACACATGATGTAGGGAATCAATGGGACTGAATTGGGTATGAGTGGGGACTTGGTAATATGGGTAAATGTAGTAACCACATTGTTTTTTCATGTGAAACCTTCATAAGAGTGTATATCAATAATACCTTAATAAAAAATTAAAAAAAAATAGAAAACTAAGCAAATGACAAGATAAGACAAATGTCAGCAGTAGAAAAAACAAAACTTGGTTGGTGGAAAGAGTTGTAATCATAGTACAATACTTAGCTCAGTTTTTAATATTTACATAATTATGATGATAATTATGATAATTGATGATCTCATCATGAACTTCAACAAAGAAATAGAAAATATGAAAAAAAGCCACTCAGAGGTGACGAAGATAACTGAAATGAAAAATACAAAGGAGAGAATGATTAGTAGGCTGCTGGAGGTAGAGGCAAGAATCAGTGTGATGCAAGACAGAGAACAGGAAAGTAATCAAGCTGAGGAACAGAGAGAAAAAAGAATTTCTAAAAATGAGAAGATGCTATGAGAGCTGTGTGACAACTCCAAACAAAACAATATTCACAAAATAGAGGTCTCAGAAGGAAAAGAGAGAGACAGAGTCGGAAGTCTCTTTGAAGAAATTATAGCTGAAAATTTACCAAGTCTGGGGAAGGAAATAGATACCCAGGTCCTGGAAGCACAGACAACCCCTGAGAGGAACCCCAGGAAGCTAACACCAAGACATATATTAATTAGAAAGGCAAAGACTAAAAATAAAGAGAGAATCTTAAAGCAGCAAGAGAGAAGCCGACTGTTACCTATAAGGGAAACTCCATAATGCTGTCAGCAGATTTCTCAGCAGAAACTTAGCAGCCCAGAAGGGAGTGGCAGGAAATATTTAATGTGTTGAAAGGGAAGAACTTACAACCAAGAACCCTCTACCCAGCAAGATTATCTATCATTCAGAATTGAAGGAGAGATTAAAAGTTTCCCAGATAAAAAAAGGTTAAAAGAATTCACCACCATTAAATCAGCCTTTTAGGATATGTTAAAGGGGCTTCTGTAGACAGAAATGTTCTTAAGTCTAAATATATTTCATCAGTGAAAATAAACCTACAGTAAAAGTAGTTGACCAATTACCTACTAAGCAAATATGAAGTTAAAAAAAAGTAGTAAAATCAACTATATACAAAATCAGTCAAGGGACACACAAAAGATGTAGACTATGACATCTTATAAATAAAGTATGGAAGAGGAATAAGAATTAAAAAGTTGTACTTTTAGACTGTGAAACAGAGTGACCATCACATTAACATAGACTGTTATATATTTAGGAAACTATCTATGAATCTTATGGCAACCACAAATCTAAATTCTATAATAGATATACACAAAAAATTTAAAAACAGGTATCCAAGCAGAACACTAAAGAAAACCATCAAAACCAACAAGACAAGAGTATAAAAGACAAAGAAAGGAACAAATAGGAACTACAACAATCAAAAAAATTAATAAAATGGCAGTAAGTACATACATATCAATAATTACCTTAAATATAACTGACAGTAAATGACAAGTCTCTTCAATAACCAGTGTTGGGAAGACTGGACAGTACATGCAAGAGAATGAAACTGGATTACTGTCTAACTCCATAAACAAAAGTAATCTCAAAATGGATTAAAGACCTAAATGTAAGACATGAAACCATAAAACTCTTATTAGAAAACACAGGCAAAAATCTCTTGAACATAAGCATGAGCAATTTTTCTCTGGATACGTCTCCCTGGGCAAGGGAAACAAAAGCAAAAATAAACAGGTGGAACTGCATCGCACTAAAAACTTCTGTACAGCAAAGGATACCATCAACAAAACAAAAAGGCAATCTACAATTTGGAGGAATACATTCATAAATGATTTATCCAATAAGGGTTAACATCCAAAATATATAAAGAACTCATACACCTAAACACAAAAAAACCTCAAATAACCTGATTAAAAAATGGGCAGAAGACCTGAATAGACATTTTCCCAAAGAAGAAATACAGATTCACAAGAAATACAACATGAATAGATGCTTCACATAGCTAATCACTGGGGAAATGCAAATCAACACCACAGTGAGATATCACCTGACACCATTCAGAATGGCCACTACCCAAAACACAAGAAATAAAAAGTGCTGGCGAGGATGTGAAGAAAAGAGAACCCTCCTACACTGCTGATGGTAATGTAAATTGATGCAGCCACTGTGGAAAGCAGTATGGCAGTTTCTCAAAAAACTAAAAATAGAAATACCATATAACATAGTAACTCCACTTCTAGGAATTCACCCACTGAAAAAAAAATCCCTGATTAGAAAAGATAATACGCACCTATGTTTATCCTTGCATTATTACCATTGCGAAGATTTGGAAGCAACTAAAGTGTTCATCAATAGATGAATGGATAAAGACATGGTACACATACACAATGGAATATTATTCAGCCACAAAAAAGAAATAAATCCTGCTATTTGTGATAAAATGGAGGGACCTTGAGGGTATTATGCTAAGTGAAATAAGTCAGGTGGAGAAAGACAAATACTGTATGGTATCACTTACATGTGTTATCTAAAATAAAACAAAACAAAATGAACAAAATAGTAGACTCAAAAACTAAGAAGTGACTGGTGGTTACCATGGGGGAGGGGTTAGAGTGGACAGGTGAAATAGGTGAAGGGGATTAACAGTCACAAAATTTCAATCATAATATAGTCACAAGGATGAAAGTACAGCATAGAGAATATAGTCAATATTTCTGTAACATCTTTGTATTGTTGACAGATAGTAACTACAGAGGGTTTAATAATATATTTAACTACTGAATCACTATGTTGTATATGTGAAACCAATATAATACTGTATATCAACTATACTTCAATTAAATAAATAAGTTATTTTGATACCAGGTATACTGAATAATAAAAACTTCTTTCTCTTAGACAGTAACTTTGTTTTTTCCTCACCAGTCAACAAGAAAAATGTTTTCCCCACCATTCCTTTTCTCCCCTTTCCCCCCATTTATAATGCATTTTAGAACAAGGCTTAAATCATGGTTGCACCATTTACCTGCAGCATGACCACTGTCAAATAATCTATTACGCCTGTGGTTCAATTTTTCACCTGTAAAATGAAATCAATATCTGCTCCATTTTCTTCACAATGCTGACGTAAGGACTAAATGAGATAATATATAAATTGCCTGGCACAAGTTTATATCTCAAAAGCTATTATTATGTCATTATTACTATTAATTCTTTAGGAAATACAGGTTATTGTTTTTAAGTGTCTGGCATGAAATAAGTTTCAAAAATTTTCCTGTCTGAAATAAATTATACTTCAACTAGTTGGTAATATTATTTAACAACTTCTTCCTAGAGTAGTTATAGAAATCAAAAGTTGTTTCTAATCTTTTCTTTATAATAAGCACCAATTTACCTCTTGGCCCCTGAAATCATTATTTGATCTTTTCTTTTTGTTTGCTAGTTCATAAAAAACTGCAACCAAAATATACTGAAGAAGAAAAAAAAATTTAAACCTGCTCTAAGTCTCCTCTATTTAACAATAGTCACACCTTCTTAAGTATATGAATCTGAATAAAACTGTAAGCCACAAGAAATAGTGGTAAATTGTGCACTTCCTTAACTTTGGCCATTTTTCATTCATTTATTCAACAAATATGTGAGTAACTACAAAGTAAAGGCCCTGTGCCAGATGCTGGCTATAATAAAAGTGAACAAGAAAGACATCACGCTTGCCCTTAGGGACAGCCTGGCAAAGAAGCAAACAAAACAGTTAAACCTACAAATAAATATGTGATTATAAATTTCGGTAAGCACTGAAAAGAAAAGAAAAGGTGTTGAAAGAGACTAAAAAAGGAACTAATGTTACATGAATTATCTATATGATACTACATATGACCTATAACAGCACAAAAATGAAGTATCTTTCATCCAAAGGTCATCTGGAAGAGTTTATTCTGAGGCAGAATAGTGAGGTGGTTCTAGAGCCAGACTGCTTGAGTTTTAAACCAGCCTCCAGCCATTAGCTTTGTGACATGAACAAGCTACTTAAATTCTCTGTGCCTCAGTTTCCTCCTCTGTCCTTAGGGAAAATATTAATACTTTTCTCATAGGGTTATTATGGGGATTGAGTTAAATTCTTCTGGGTTTTTTGGGGAAAAATTGTCAAATCCACAGAAAAGTTAAAAGAACTTGGAATGAGCATTAACTGACATGCACCTGGGTTTACCAAGTGAATTAATATTTCTAGAGTGCTTAGAACAGTTTCTGAAACATAGTAAGCATCATACCACTATATAACAGTTATGTTAAATAAAAGTAAATCAACACTATGAGAAAATGACTTGTAAAATACGTTTCAGAGAAAAATGGTCTTTTTCTCCTGAGATCCTAGAAAACATCTTAAATATTGGAGGGGGAGAGAGGATGAGAAAGAGAGGAGAGAGAGAGAGACTAAGACAGAAAAGAAAAAAAAGGCAAGCAACTAAGATTAAGAAAAATAAGAAAAATAGTCCAAGGTTTTGCCCAACATCAATACTCTCTGAAGATCAACAGCGCACTCTGCTGGACCCATGTCTCTTCTACACACTAGGCAAACAATGAATTAAAATAATAAATGCTACTACTACATTAAATAAAAGAATATTAATTACTTTGACAAAAATGTATAGACAATGTTTAACATTTATATAATAAACAAATGAAAAGCAGGTATAAGCATAAGAATGTGTCTATTAGAATACCTCAACCATTGTGAGGAGTTACTAAAAGAATGAAAAGAATATAAGTTCTAGAGAAAATGATTATGAATGGTGGAACAAATATCAGGATGAGAACACTTTCTTCTAAAACAAAATGTTTTTCTTAACTACATTTTGACCACATGGAGGCTGATGCCCCAATAGGCCTTCAACATATGAATTGTCAGTATAAAAAAATGAATAAAAAATATAAGAAAAGGATACAAGTAATGGACATCAGAAGGTAATTCATATAAGAAGGGAGGTATGAGGTATTGACACCACTTTCTGACTTGAAAAGACAGTGAGGAGACCAGAAATGATAGGAAAGCAAAAAGATAATCACCCAACTATCGAATCCACAGGTTTGAAACCAATTATTTTAATAAAAACTAAGAAAATTTGAAAGAAAAACCTAAAAACTTTGATGTAAAATTTGGAGGAAAACAAATCATTAATTTATCATTTAGTTTAAAAGGAAACTTTTTCAAAAAATAGCATAACCACAGATTTTAAATGTATGAAGACTATAACATTTTTATCTCTTTATAGGGATAAGAGAATTAAATCAGTAATTTATGAATCCAAGCAAATATTCTTTGAAAAAATACTGTTCTCCCTAATATCATCTTATAAGAATCAAAATAGGAAAATATCTTTAGAAATTTAGAGGTGTTAGAGCTAAATGGGATATATGGTATATTAAATCTAGTCCCACTCTCTTTTTCCTCCCATTCATAGGAACAGGTCCTAAAAAGAAATGTAACTTGCCCAACGTCCTCAATTTACGTTACTCAAGATGTCTAGATGATCTAGATTACTAAGTTTTTAAACTGACTTCATCTAAAAGGTTTGGTGATAAACAAATTCCAAAAGCTGCTATACAATAAATACTAAATCTTATGAAGGTATTTATTTTTATTCTACTTTTTTATGAAACAACCTATTCCAGAATTAAATATTTTTGTGATTTGTAATAAGCTACTCTGAAAGCATTAAGGAATGTTATAAATGGGATTGGAAAAACTGGACAGCCACATGCAAAAGAATGAAACTGGACCATATTCTCACACCATACACAAAAATAACTTAAATGGATTAAAGACCTGAACATAAGATCTGAAATCATAAAACTCCTAAAAGAAAACCTTGATGGTAAACTCCTTGACGTAGGTCCTAGTAATGATTTTTTTGAATCTGACACTAAAAGCAAAAGCAACAAAAGCAAAAATAAACAAGTAGGACTATATCAAACTAAAAGGCTCTGCACAGCAAAGGAAACCATCAACAAAATGAAAATGCAACCTACTAAATGGGAGAAAATATTTGAAATCATGCCTTCTAACAAGGGATTAACAACCAAACTATATAAAGAACTCATACACCTCAACAGAAAAAGAACAAGCAATCTGATTTTAAAATGGGCAGAAGATCTCACAGACATTTTTCCAAAGAAGACATACAAGTGGTAGTTTCTGAGTGACATTATGGAAACCACATATAAAAAATGGTTAGAGCGGTAGGTCCAGATTCAAGATGGCAGCGTGAAAGGTGAGACAGAGAACACCTCCCAAAACCACAGATAGTGAGAAAATATAGTTAGTACAACTAACCCTAAAATAGCAACAGGAAAGAAGGCTGCAACAGATTGCATACAGACCTCATGAACAGAGCAGACCTCACGAAACAGGATAATGTATGAAAGCCTTGATCCGGCGGGACCCGAGCCCTTTCCCCAACCCAGCTCACTAGCAGGAGGAAAAGAAACTAGCAGGTGGAAGCCTAGAACTGCTGAACATCCAGCCCTGGAGGTCTGCTTTGTGAGCAGAAACCTACACAGTGTGGTGCTCTGGAGGATGGGGAGGAAGGACAGGCGGAGTGCTTGAGAAACAGATTCCGGCTATTTGTGAAGGACGGGATCCACACCTGGCCGCTTTGGGAGTAAGGAAAGGTAGGTGATCTGACAGGCTCCCTAGTAGCGAGAGGGTTGCTGAAGGGGCAGGGTTTGCATGGAGCTTGCTGCATGGGAGAAGGGATAGGGGGACAAGATTGTCTGGGCATGCTCTGCCCAGCAGACTGGGAACTTTGAGGAGCTTCAGGCACTCCATACCCCTGGCTGTCTACTCAGCTCCAAGGCCCACCACTGTGCCACACAGCCTGCCGAGCCTTCCTACTGGTCTGCAGGCCCCTGCTCGCAAACCAGCAGTCACTGCACTGCCGTCAGACCATTCAGAGGGAGGCACCACCTACAACAGGTAGAGACACAGAGCACAGAGGCTTACACCTGTGTACTCGGCCCACTGGCTCTCATACGGGACAGACACTACAGGCGGGACTCAGGAAAGAGCTCTTTCCTCCCCCTAGGCACTGGCTCAACACACCTACGACCCCCAACCTCACTCTAGAGGCTGAGCAGCTCCGAAGGCTGGAGCTTCTGGGCAATAGACGGCACCACACAGAAATACGAAACGTCAAAAGAACATGATTCAGACCGAAATCTCACAAACCCCAGAAAAAGGGTCAAATGAAACTGAACTCACCAGTCTTCCTGAAAGAGTTCAAAATAAAACTCATAAACAAGCTTATGGAGGTACAGAAAAATATTAAAGAACTCAGGAATGAATTTAAGACAGAGATTCAATCATTAAGAAATTCCATATCTAAAATGAAACATACAATAGAGGGACAATAGACGGATTTAAAAGTAGATTAGATGTAGTAGAAGAGAGGGTAAATGGAATAGAAATTAGAGAAAAGGAATACAAAGAAGCTGAGGCACTGAGAGAAAAAAGAAGCTCTAAGAATGAAAGAATATTGAGAGAACTGTATGACCAATCCAAACAGAACAATATTCGCATTATAAGGGTACCAGAAAAAGAAAGAGAAAAAGGGATAGGAAGTGTCATTGAGGAGGTAACTGCTGAAAATTTCTGCAATCTGTGGAAGGGGATAGTCTCTAAAGCCATGGAGATGCACAGATCTCCCAAAGCAAGGGACCCAAGGAAGACAACATCAAGACATATAATAATTAAAATGGCAAGGATCAAGGATAAAGACAGACTTTTAAAAGCAGTTACAGAGAGAAAAAACATCACATACAAAGGAAACCCATCAGACTATCATGAGATTTCTCAACAGAAACCTTATAGGCCAGAAGGGAGTGGCATGACATATTTAATGAAATGAAGAAGAAGGGCCTTCACCCAAGAATACTCTACTCAGCAAAGTTATCATTTATATTTGAAGGAGGGACTAAACAATTTTCAGATAAGCAAAAGAAGAGAATTTACCCCCCACAAACCACCTCTACAGTACATTCTGGAGGGACTCCTACAGATAGAAGTATTCCTAAGGCTAAATAGATGTTAACCATGGGACAGACAAAGAGTACAGAATATGACTCATAACATATGAAGAATGGAGGAGTAAGAAAAAGGAGGAAAAAAAAGAATCTTTAGGTTGTGTTTGTAATAGCATATGAAGTGAGTTAAACTGGACTGTTAGATAGTAAGGGAATTACCCTTGAACCTTTGACAACCACAAATCTAAAGCCTGCAATGTTAATAAAGTACATACCTATCGATAATCATGCTAAATGTAAATGGTCTGAATGCACGAATCAAAAGACACAGAGTCACTGAATGGATAAAAAATAAGACCATCTATATGCTGCCTGCAAGAGACACTCTTCAAACCCAAAGACATACACAGACTAAAACTGAAGGGATGGAAAACATATATCAGGCAACTAATAGGGTGAAAAAAGCAGGACTTACAGTACTTGAATCAGACAAAATAGATTTCAAAACAAAGAAAGTGATGAGAGACAAAGAAGGACATTACATAATGATAAGGGGTCAGTCCAACAAGAGGATATAACCATTATAAATATCTATGCACCCAACACAGGATCACCTACATATGTGAAACAAATACTAACAGAATTAAAGGGGGAAATGGAATGAATACATTCATTTTGGGAAACTTAAACACAACACTCACTCCAAGCAACAGATCAACCAGACAGAAAATAAAGAGACAGAGGCACTGAACAACGTATTAGAACAGATGGACCTATGAACATCTACAGAACACTCCATCCAAAAGCAACACGATACACATTCGTCTCAAGTGCACATGGAATATTTTCAAGAATAGATCACATACTAGGCAAAAAATAGAACATCAGTAAATTCGAAAAGACTGAAATTGTACCAACCAGCTTATCAGATAACAAAGGTATGAAACTAAAAATAAATTACTCAAAGAAAACGAAAAAGCCCACAAACACATGGGGGCTTAATAACATGCTACTAAATAATCAATGGATCAATAACCAAATAAAAACAGACATCAAGCAATATATAGAGACAAATGACAACAATAATTCAACACAACAAAATCTGTGGGAGGCAGCGAAGGCCATGCTAAGAGGGAAATATATTACAATACAGGCCTACCTCAGGAAAGAGGAACACTCCCATATTGACAGTATAAACTCACAATTAATGAAACAAGAAAAGGAAGAACAAATGAGGCCCAAAGTCAATAAAATGAGAGATATAATAAAGACTAAAGCACAAATAAATAAAATTGAGAAGAATAAAACAATAGAAGGAATCAATGAAAGGAGGAGCTGGTTCTTTGAGAAAATCAACAAAATAGATAAACCCCTAGCCAGACTTGTGAAGAAAAAAAGAGAGTCTACACCAATAAATAGATTCAGAAATGAGACAGGAAAAATCACTATGGACACCAAAGAAATACAAAGAACTATGAGAGAATACTATGAAATATTATATGGTAACTGAATAACTTAGAAGAAATGGACAACTTTCTAGAAAAATACAACCTTCGAAGGCTGACCCAGGAAGAAACAGAAAATCTGAATAGACCAATTACAAGCAAAGAAATTGAATTGGTACTCCAAAAACTACTAAAGAACAAAATCCCTGAACAAGATGGTTTCACTGCTGAATTTAATCAATCATTTAGTGAAGACCTAATGCCCATTCTCATTAAAGTTTTCCAAAAAGTAGAAGAGGAGGGAATACTCCCAAACACATGCTATGAGGCCAACATCATTCTAATACCAAAACCAGGCAAAGACACCACAAAAAAAGAAAATTACAGGCCAATATCCCTGATGAACCGATGCAAAAATACTCAACAAAATACTAGCAAACCGAATTCAAAAATACATCAAAAAGATCATCCATTATGATAAAGTGGGATTCATCCCAGGGATGCAAGGATGGTACAACATTCGAAAATCCATCAACATCATCCACTACATCAACAAAAGAAGGACAAAAACCACATGATCATCTCCATAGATGCTGAAAAAGCATTCCACAAAATTCAACATCCATTCATGATAAAAATTCTCAACAAAATGGGTAAAGAGGGCAAGTACCTAAGGCCGTACATGACAGACCTCCAGCCGACATTATACTTAACAGTGAGATTCTGAAAGCTTTTCCTTTAAGATCGGAAACAAGACAAGGATATACCCACTCTCCCCACTTTCATTCAACATAGTTCCAGAGGTCCTAGCCATGGAAATCAGACAACACAAAGAAATACAAGGCATCCAGATTGGTAAGGAAGAAGTCAAACTGTCCCTGTTTACAGATGACACGATACTGTACATAAAAAACCCTAAAGAATCCACTCCAAAATTACTAGATCTAATATCTTAATTCAGTAAAGTTGTAGGATACAAAATTAATACACAGAAATCTGTTGCATTATTATACACTAATGAAGAACTAGCAGAAAGAGAAATCAGGAAAACAATTCCATTCACAATTGCATCAAAAAGAACAAAATACCTAGGAATAAAACTAACCAAGGAAGTGAAACATCTATACTCTGAAAACTACAAGACACTCATAAGAGAAATTAAGAATTACCAATAAATGAAAACAAATTCTATGCTCATGGATAGGAAGAATCAATGTTGTCAAAATGGCCATCCTGTCTAAAGCAATCTACAGATTCAATGCAAACCCTATCAAAATACCAACAGCATTCTTCAATGAACTAGAGTAAATAGTTCTAAAATTCATATGAAACCACAAAAGATCCCAAATAGCCAAACCAATCCTTTAAAGGAAGAATAAAGCAGGGGGGAATTATGATCCCTGACATCAAGCTCTACTACAAAGCCACAGTAATCAAGACAATTTGGTACTGGCACAACACCAGACCAATAGACAAATGAAACAGACTAGAGAGCCCAGATATAAACCCAAGCATATATGGTCAATTAATATACGATAAAGGAGCCATGGATATACAATGGGGATATGACAGCCTCTTCACCAGCTGGTGTTGGCAAAACTGGATGCTACATGTAAGAGAATGAAACAGGATTATTGTCTAACCTCATACACAAAAGTAAACTAAAAATGGATCAAAGACCTGAATGTAAGTCATGAAAACATAAAACTCTTAGAAAAAACATACACAAAAATCTCTTGGACATATACATGAGCAACTTCTTAATGAACATATCTCCTGGGGCAAGGGAAACAAAAGCAAAAATGAACAAGTGGGACTATATCAAACTGAAAAGCTTCTGTACAGCAAAGGACACCATCAATAGGACAAAAAGACATCCTACAGTATGGGAGAATATATTCATAAATAACATATCTGATAAGGGGTTGACATCCAAATTATATAAGGAGTTCAGTCACCTGAACAAACAAAAAGCAAATAGGCCAATTAAAAAATGGGCATTGTATCTAAACAGACACTTCTCCAAAGAAATTCAGATGGCCAACAGGCACATGAAAAGATGCTCCACATCACTAATCATCAGAGAAATGCAAATTAAAACCACAATGAAATATCACCTCACATCAGTTAGGATGGCCAACATCCAAAAGACAACCAACAACATATGTTGGTGAGGATGTGGAGAAAGGGGAACCCTCCTACACTGCTGGTGGGAATGTAAGCTACTTCAACTGTTGTGGAAAGAAGTATGGAGGTTCCTCAAAAAACTCAAAATAGAAATACCACTTGACCCAAGAATTCCACTCCTAGGAATTTACCCTAAGAATGCAGCATCCCAGTTTGAAAAAGACATATGCACCCCTATGTTTATCACACCACTATTTACTATAGCCAAGAAATGGAAGCAACCTAAGTGTCCATCAGCAGATGATTGGATAAAGAGGATGTGGTACATATACACAATGGAATATTATTTACCCATAAAGAGAAAATAAATCCTACAATTTGCAATAACATGGATGGAGCTAGAGGGTATTATGCTCAGTGAAGTAAGCCTGGTGGAGATGGCCAGGTATCAAATGATTTCACTCATATGTGGAGTATAAGAACAAAGAAAAAAACTGAAGGGACAAAACAGCAGCAGACTCACAGAACCCAAGAATGGACTAACAGTTACAAAGGGAGAGGGACTGGGGAGGATGAGTGGGAAGGGAGGGACAGGCAGGAAAAAGGGGCATTACGATTAGCAGACATAATGTAGGGTGGCACAGGGAGGGCTGTACAACACAGAGAAGACAAGTAGTGATTCTATAGCATCTTACTACTCTGATGAACAGTGACTGTAATGGGGTTGGTGGGGGGGACTTGATAATAGGGGGAGTCTAGTAACCATAATTTTGCTCATGTAATTGTACATTAGTAATACCAAAGAAATAATCTACCCTCCAAATAAAAATGTTTATACTGAAAAAAAAACAGTTATAGCATTTGGCAGAGCATCAGACTGCTTACACAGGACTTTGTTCCCCTATTTGTCAGCTTTGCCATGTTAGGCAACCTACTTCTCAGAGTTTTCTTATCTGTAAAATGGAAATAACAATAGTACCTGCCCATAGTCATTGTAAGAATTCAGTAAGATTCTACTAACAAGTATTCACTGGGTAATTAATATATGCCATGTATTCTTCTAAGTACCAGGGATACACATGAGAACAACTGACATTACATTTTAACAGGGCAGAAAGGTAATAAACAAGTAGACAAATAAATTCAAATAGTAACGCATATGAGCAAAACTAAGGTACTATGAAAAAATAATAAGCAACAAAACATTGGCAGAGGGAAATATGTAACATATATTACTATTGATAATTTACCATTAAATGCTCCTGAATGACTTCGCAACTATGGAAAGCTTCTGTGAAGATAACCAACAGTTTGTTTCCCGATTTAGTATTTTCAAGAACTTAAATACAGTTTTCCAAAAGGCTTAATTTTCACTTGAATGCTCAAATTTTATCAAGCTTACTTTGTTTTCAAGAATAACTATAGTTGGTCTGCCCATTATTCTTTTTTTTTGTATCATTAATCTACAATTACATGAGCAACATTATGGTTAATAGACTCCCCCTATTATCAACTCCCCACCACATACTCCATTACAGTCACTGTCCGTCAGTGTAGTAAGATGCTTTAGAATCACTACTTGTCTTCTGTGTTGTACAGCCCTCCACCTGCCCTTCCCTACATTATGTCTGCTAAACGTAATTCCCCTTTTTCCCGCTTGTCCCTCCCTTCCCACCCATCCTCCCCAGTCCCTTTCCCTTTGGTGACTGTTACTCCATTCTTGGCTTCTGTGAGTCTGCGGCTGTTTTGTTCCTTCAGTTTTTTTCTTTGTTCTTATACTCTACATGAGTGAAATCATTTGATACTTGTCTATCTCCACAGGGCTTACTTCACTGGGCATAATACCCTCTAGCTCCATCCATGTTGCTGCAAATGGTAGGATTTGTTTTCTTCTTATGGCTAACTAATATTCCATTGTGCATATGAACCACATTTCTTTATCCATTCATCTACTGACGGACATTTAGGTTGCTTCCATATCATGGCTATTGTAAATAGTGCTGCAACAAACATAGGAGTGCATATGTCTTTTTGAATCTGAGAAGTTGTATTCTTTGGGTAAATTACTAGGAGTGGAATTCCCAGGTCAAATGGTATTTCTATTTTGAGTTTTTTGAGGCACGTCCACACTGCTTTCCATAATTGTTGAACTATTTGTTCCTGTTGTTGAAGAATGCTCTTTGTATTCTGATAGGGATTACACGGAATCTGTAGATTGCTTTAGGCAGGATGGCCATTTTGACAATATTAATTCTTCCTAGCCAAGAGCATGGGATGCATTTCCATTTGTTAGTGTCCTCTTTAATTTCTCTTAGGAGTGTCTTGCAGATTTCAGGGTATAGGTACTTCATTTTCTTGGTTAGGTTTATTCCTAGGTATTTTATTCTTTTTAATGCAATTGTGAATGGAATTGTTTTCCTGATTTCTCTTTCTGCTAGTTCATCATTAGCGTACAGGAAAGCAACAGATTTCTGTGTATTAATTTTGTATCCTGCAACTTTGCTGAATTCAGATATTAGTTCTAGTAGTTTTGGAGTAGAGTCTTTAGAGTTTTTTATGTACACTATCATGTCATCTGCAAATAGTGACAGTTTGACTTCATCTTTACCAACCTGGATGCCTTGCATTTCTTTGTTTTGTGTGATTGCTGTGGCTAGGACCTCCAGTACTATGCTGAATAACAGTGGGGAGAGTGTACAGCCCTGTCTTCTTTCTGATCTTAGGTGCAAAGCTTTCAGCTTCTTGCTGTTAAGTATGATGTTGGCTGTGGGTTTGTCATATATGTCCTTTATGATGTTGAGGTACTTGCCTTCTATACCCATTTTGTTGAGAGTTTTTATCATGAGTGCATGTTGAATTTTGTCGAATGCTTTTTCAGCATCTATGGAGATGATCATGTGGTTTTTGTCCCTCTTTTTGTTGATGTGGTGGATGATGTTGATGTATTTTCAAATGTATCATACTTGCATCTCTGAGATGAATCGCACTTCATCATGATGTATGATCCTCTTCATGTATTTGTGAATTTGGTTTGCTAATATTGTGTTGAGTATTTTTGCATCTATGTTCATTAAGGATATTGGTCTGTAAATTTCTTTTTTGGTGGAGTCTTTGCCTGGTTTTGGTATTAGAGTGATGCAGCTTCATACAATGAGTTTGGAAGTATTCCATCCTCTTCTATTCTTTGGAAAACGTTAATAAGAATGGGTATTATGTCTTCTGTATATGTCTGATAAAATTCAGCAGTGAATCTATCTGGCCTGGGGGTTTTGTTCTTGGGTAGTTTTTTGATTACCGGTTCAATTTCATTGCTAGTAATTGGTCTGTTTAGATTTTCTGTTTTTTCCTTGGTTGGTCTTGGAAGGTTGTATTTTTCTAGGAAGTTGTCCATTTCTTCTAGGTTGTCCAGCTTGTTGGCATATAGATTTTCATAGTATTCTCTAATAATTCTTTGTATTTCTGTGGGTCCGTCATGATTTTTCCTTTCTCATTTCTGATTCTGTTTATGTGTGTAGATTCTCTTTTTCTCTTAATAAGTCTGACTAGGGGTTTATCTATTTTGTTTATTTTCTCAAAGAACCAGCTCTTGGTTTCATTGATTTTTTTCTATTGTTCTGTTCTTCTCAATTTTATTTATTTCTTCTCTGATCTTTATTTTGTCCCTCCTTCTGCTGACTTTGGGCTTCATTTGTTCTTCTTTTTCCAGTTTCAATATTTGTGGATTTAAACTATTCATTTTGGATTGTTCTTTCTTCTGTAAATAGACCTCGATTGCTATATACTTTCCTCTTAGAACTGCCTTTGCTGCGTCCCACTGAAGTTGGGGCTTTGTGCTATTGTTGTCATTTATCTTCATATATTGCTTGATCTCTGTTTTAATTTGGTCATTGATCCACTGATCATTTAGGAACATGTTGTTAAGGCTCCATGTGTTTGCGAGCCTCTTTGTTTTCTTTGTACAATTTATTTCTAGTTTTACACCTTTGTGATGTGAGAAGTTGGTTGGTACAATTTCAATCTTTTTGAATTTACTGAGGCTCTTTTTGTGGGCTAGTATGTGGTCTATTCTGGAAAATGTTCAATTGTGCACTTGAGAAGAATGTGTATCCTGTTGCTTTTCGGTGTACAGTTCTGTAGATGTCTGTTACATCCATCTGTTCAAGTGTGTTGTTCAGTGCCTCTGTGTCTTTACTTATTTTCTGTCTGGTTGATCTGTCCTTTGGAGTGAGTGGTGTGTTGAAGTCTCCTAAAATGAATGCATTGCTTTCTATTTCCCACTTTAATTCTGTTAGTATTTGTTTCACATATGTCGGTGCTCCTGTGTTGGGTGCATATATATTTATAATGGTTATATCCTCTTGCTGGATTGACCCCTTTATCATTACGTAATGTCCTTCTTTACCTCTTGCTACTTTCTTCGTTTTGAAGTCTATTATGTCTGATACAAGTACTGCAACGCCTGCTTTTTTCTCCATGTTGTTTGCATGAAATATCTTTTTCCATCCCTTCAGTTTTAGTCTGTGTATATCTTTGGGTTTGAGGTGAGTCTCTTTTAAGCAGCATATAGATGGGTCTTGCTTTTTTATCCATTCTCTTACTCTGTGTCTTTTGATTGGTGCATTCAGTCCATTTACATTTAGGGTGATTATTAGTAGATACGTACTTACTGCCATTGCAGGCTTTGGATTCGTGGTTACCAAAGGCTCAAGGGTAGCTTCTTTACTATCTAACCGTCTAACTTAACTCTCTTATTAAGCTATTATAAACACAGTCTGATGATTCTTTATTTCTCTCCCTTCTTATTTCTTCCTCATCCACTTTTTATATTTTAGGTGTTTTCTTCTGTACTCTTGTGTTTCCTTTGACTGCTTTTGTGGATAGTTGATTTTATTTTTTGCCTCTAGTTAGTATTTGGTTGGTTTGCTTTCTTTGCTTTGATTTTATTTTCTCTGCTGACATCTATTTAGCCTTAGGAGTGCTTCCATCTAGAGCAGTCCCTTTAAGGTACTCTGTAGAGGTGGTTTGTGGGATGTAAATTCCCTGAACTTTTGCTTGTGTGGAAATTATTTAATGCCTCCTTCAAATTTAAATGATATTCGTGGTGGATACAGTATTCTTGGTTCAAGGCCCTTCTGTTTCATTGCATCAAATACATCATGCCATTTTCTTCTGGCCTGTAAGGTTTCTGTTGAGAAGTCTGATGATAGCCTGATGGATTTTCCTTTGTAGGTGATCTTTTTTCTCTCTCTCTGGCTGCCTTTTATACTATGTCCTCGTCTTTGATCTTTGTCATTTTAATTATTATGTGTCTTGGTCTTGTCTTCCTTGGGTCCCTTGTGTTGGGAGATCTGTGGGCTTCCATGGTCTGAGAGACTATTTCCTTCCCCAGCTTCGGGAAGTTTTTGGCAATTATTTCTTCAAAGACACTTTCTGTCCCTTTTTCTCTCTCGTCTTCTTCTGGTACCCCTATAATGTAAATATTTTTCCATTTGGATTGGTCACAGTGTTCTCTTAATATTCTTTCATTCTTAGAGATCCTTTTATCTCTCTCTGTCTCAGCTTCTCTGTATTCCTGTTCTGATTTCTATTCCATTAACAGTCTCTTGCACCTCATTCAGTTTGTCTTAAGACCTTCTACTGATTGTTTCATTTCTGTTATCTCCCTCCAGACTTCATTCCTTAGCTCTTACATATTTCTCTGCAGGTCCAACAGCATGGTTATGACTTTTGTGTTGAATTCTTTTTCAGGAAGATTGGTTATATCTATCCCACCAGGCCCTCTCTCGGGTTGTCTAAGTGATTTTTGACTGGACCAGATTCTTCTGCCTTTTCATGGCGATAGAAATGGTTGCAGGCAGGTGGCGTGTGTCAGATGGGAGAACAAAGTTCCTTCCTGCTTGATGATTGCCTTACCCTACTCTGCTCCCTGTGCTGTCTACCCACACACTGGGGGCAGTCTGTGGGATAATCTCCTTAGCCGATGTGGCGCGGCGGCCCTCGGGATAGCCTAGTGCACAGCAGGGGTTCACTGCCTCTCTGGGTGTGTTCTCCTGTTAGATCGCCCTTTGTGATTCCCAGACCTTGCTCTGGCTTCTGCTGCCTGTGCTGTTTACCCACACAGCGGGAGCAGTCTCTGGGATAATCTCCTGAGCTACCGTGGGTGTGGCGGCCCTCAGGATAGCCTAGCACAGTGTGGGTGGTGGCACACATGCTGGGTGTGTTCTCCTGAGAGAACAGGCCCCTTCGTGCCTTCCAGATCTTGCTCTGGTTTCCTCTGTCTGTCCCGGTTAGCTGCGCATTGGGAGGAGACTGTGTGTGCTTGCTGTTGGCCGGTCTGTACTCCAGCGGCTCCACAGCTGTGGCGGTTCAGCCATTTTGCTTGAAGTGCCGGCTGGGGGCAATGAATGGCAGGCCTCTTATCGCCATGAGGGGCTTCAGGGTTGCGTTACCCCCCCAGGCTTTAGGGAGCCTGAAGTTCCTCAAGATTCCCAGCATGTTGGGCTGAGTGTGCTGGGACGATTTTGTCCAGCTGTTGAGCCCTTGTGCCTTTAAGACTTTTAAAAAGCACCCGCTTTTCTTTTGTCCCAGGGGAGCCAGCTGGGGGGACCCGCTCCCAGTCTCTGTCTCGGACTTTAGTTTTCTGTTTCTCTAATATCCAGTACACCATGCAATGTGTGCCTGTTCTCCCGGTGCAGATTACTAGGGCTGGTTATTTAGTAGTCCTGTGCTTCCACTCCCTCCCGAGTCTGATTCTTTTCCTCCCACCAGTAAGCTGGGGTGGGGGGAGAGCTTGCATCCTGTCAGGTCACAGCTTTGTATCGTATCCTTTTTGTGAGATGCTCAGTTCTCTCAGATGTAGATGTAGCCTGGCTGTTGTACTATATCTTTTGGTGTCTCTCTTAGGAATAGTTGTATTTTCAAAAATATATATGCTTTTGGGAGGACATTTCTGCCGCCCTATTCACGCTGCCATCTTGAGTCCCTCTCTGCCCATTATTCTTTAATGTAAAAATGATGTTCCATAAAAAAAAGTGGCTAGCTCAGCTCATAATTCAAACTATCCTAAAAGTGCTTTTTCCCTAAGCCATCTACCCTCCTCCTATATGCAAGTGTTTCATGAGTACTGTTCATTTCTTCATACAGAATGTTAAAAATCTCAAGGGCTGAGATTTAATGAAATTGGTAATTCTTACTGCTTCATCAAAGACATTCATAAGTGAAATTCACTTTTTAAAACTGCATTAATGATAGTGAAGAAAATTACTATTAATACAGGGTGGTGCCACTGCTCTGATTGAGGCAAAGCACCAACAGTTTAACCTATCATTGCTTTTTCTGTCAGGGCAAATGTCAAGACAGTAAAAAAAAATGACATCTAACATTACTATGAAGATATTTCTGACTTCACAGACCACCTGAAAAATCTCAGGAGTCTCCAGAGCTCCCTGGACTATTCCTTGAAAAGTGCTGCCCTAAGGGCACAGAGAATTTTAGTGAAGTGCAGAGACATTAGAATGTAGAAGAGGAAAAAAACGTTCAGATATCTTTCCAGTCCAATTCTCTCATTTTGTAAATGAGGAAACTGTGGCACAAAAGGGGGTTGGGTTTACCATCTCACACATTAGTAGCAGAGGTGTGATAGCACTTAGGACTTCAGTGTTGTTTTTTACTATTCTTTGCATTATACTATTTTTCCACTTTTTTCAAAACTAGATTTAGCAAATTCCACATTTTCTTTCTTTAAACTGAACAATGGCATAAATACATACATTTTGTGGAGAAAAGGAATTTATTTTTCCCAATGGAGAGTTGAGTTCTGTGGTCTTTCCTGAAGCAACTTTTACATCCGAAGGGTGTACCTCCTTTTCAAAACAATGGCGTTTTCTAATCTGTAAACACAGAAACAAAATGAATTTCAATGTAAACAAAGTAGAAGCAAGCTAGTTTTTCTCAAATGTCAAAATAGCTATAACGTGTGTTTTCAGCATAAAAAAAGATGACTAACTCTAAGTGGCAATAAACGATATTTTAAAACACAAATAGCACCTTATTAAAAGACTTACATAAAATAGAATACAGTAATATCTCTCTCATCCAAACCAAAGTAGCTTTAATTAATAATGTTGTCAAAACTATAGTATTGTTAAAATGATCTTCCCATAAAATACTACCACCACATGACACCAAGTACAGTATTATACCAAAGTCCAATTACATATCTAATCGGAAAATAAAAGTAAATAAAAATGGAAGCTTCATTCTAAACTGAAAAAAATCCCAGAATAATTAGTAAATATTCACAATTTTCTACATGATAGAATAATTTGGTTACCATTACTACTGTTACTAGATATTTGATAACCAAAATTGCATTTGACTGAATTTCATTCATAAACACCACGAGTATTCTTTCCAAATGGTCTTCGCTTTTTCCTACTTGCCAAAAATCTATTTACTTAAATTATAAGAGAGGAAGAAAAGCATTTCTATTGATAATCCCACTCCTACCAAAAAGGAAATGAGAGCAAAGGAAATCAGGGAATAAATATATGTTGAGACCTACCTTATAACATCCAACTCTATGTACACATGCTGGAGGAAAAATAAAAATCTACAGATTCACACTTCATTTGTAACTGGTACTTCTTCAAAAATAACCTACTTCATTCTGTTTCTAAAAGCGGTTTGATTATGGACATTAATAAAGCTTGTTAATAGAATAGGTAAACTAAGTAAGACTGCCAAACACTTTTTGAGTATATTCAATTAAAAATACACAATTATCTACAAATGACATGCTAAATTAATTAATAATCATCTTTTTTATTTGTAACTAAATCTATTGACATCTCAGCCTCCCAATCTCACTGCCATGAACTGTATGAGAAAACAGTGTTCATTTATGAAAAGTACATTTCATTTAAAATATCTTGTAATTCAGGTCTTCCAATAATATTTAGAAATAAACATCTTTTATCATGCATTGATGTTAAAAACTCAATAAATAAAAGCAAACCTTATCATTATACTAAACTATCAATACCAAAAATATCCATGACACAAATATTTGTATCAAAGGCCAAAACAAAATGCCATCAGTAGATAAAAACAGAGGAGTTAAAAAGCACACAGTAGCTATATTATCAACATAATCCTTAACTAAATATTTTACTGTCAAATTCCTCATATATAAAAAAGCACCAGGCAGTTTTATTTTAATGACATGTTACTATGAATAATCTACTATAATAACAAACTCCTTTGTAATGAGTAACTATATAAAATGAAGTTGCAATAATTTACCATTTAATTTACATCTATGACAAGACCCAACTAATCTCTACTAATACCACTAAAAACTGGATTGATACTTGACTACCTTGTTCAGCAATATGGGATTATTTCGCTGCCAATAAACTGTTTACCTGTTGTGTAGTTTCTAAGGGTCGAATTCTTTTCTTCTCTACTTGAAAATCATCATTTTCATCTTTGTATACAGATGCCTGTTTCTTGGCAGAGAGCTTTGCAGCCAGAGTAGTTTTTATACGAGAGTCTTCTATATACAAGAAGACAAAAATATTAGCAAAAATAATTTACACTTTGGCAATTTTTCTAGGAAAAGTTGGAATCGAAAGGTAAGACATTTCTCAAAATTTCATAACATACTTTAAAACATAAAAAGCTAAACATGTTTAAAAGCATGTCTTTACATCTCAGTTTCCTCTAACAAAGATAGAGCAACATTTTGAAAATATGTCTTTAATAGGAAAGTCCAATTTTCATTTTTTATGCTTTTGGAAACCACACCGAAAATGTGCTTTTAAAAATACATATAACTGTAAAATTCTCTGAAGATGTGTATGTTATTTATATAAAAAAGTTTCTTTCCAGTGTCTCAATGTTCCTTTCCTATTAAGCTTCTCAATGTGTTTTAGGCTTAAGAATACAATAAAGTTTCATATAATCTGCCTTTTATCCCACAATCCTGAAAGCTCAATCTCAAGGTCATCAATGACCTCTTAATCACTAAATAATATTACTGACATTTTATAAATGTGAATATTAGGTTTAAAAAGTTAAGTAACGGAGTTCAAGGAAGATGGCGGCGTGAGCAGGGCAGCGGAAATCTCCTCCAAAACCATATATATCTATGAAAATACAGCAAATACAACTATTCCTAAAAGAGAGACCAGAATACACAGGACAGTGCACAGCCTGCATCTGCACCTGAGAGGACTCGGGACCCCGCAAGGCA
The DNA here is from genome assembly GCA_032199065.1 of Smutsia gigantea. NCBI lineage: Eukaryota > Metazoa > Chordata > Mammalia > Pholidota > Manidae > Smutsia > Smutsia gigantea. The sequence goes on from JAVSCE010014164.1 coordinate 88,621, forward strand.
GGTAAGATATGGAGGCGCGTCCCGGTGGGACCCGAGCAATCCCCAACTCCAGCGCACCGGCGGGAGGAGGGGATTCAGAGCTGGGAGGGAGTGTAAGTACAGGCCTGTAAAATAACCAGCCCTGGTGATCTGCGCTGGGAGCACAGACACACATCGCGCGGTGTAGCAGAGATTAGAGAGGCAGAAGATGCAGGTTTTGAGCTGGGAACACGCCCGGGCCCTTGCAGCCGGCTCCCAGGACAAAAGAAAAGTGTGTGCTTTTTTCAGCAGTCTTACAATCATCCCAGCGCACTCAGTCCAGCAGCCTGGGAGTCCTGAGGAATTTCGGACCCCATGGCTGGTGATTGGGAAAAAGTAGCCGTACTGAAACTTCACACAGAGAACAATAGTCTCCCATTCGTTCCTGCCCCAGCCAGAGCTCCAACAGGCCCAGCGGAGTGGCGCAGCCATGACTGCACAATAGTGGAGCAACAGTGCCGCCTACAGCATTCTTACAGAATCTACTCCCGGGGGGGTTTTTTTTTCTTTCTTTTCTTTTTTTTACTTTCCTTCTTTTTTTCTCTGCTCTTTCCCTTCATTTCTTTTTTTAAGTCTTAGAGAGCTCAGCTGACATACATGGAACCTGCCAGTGACCACTTCTATCGCCATGAAAAGACAGAGAAATATGGTACACACAAAGCTCACACAGACAACACCAAGGAGGGAGCCTGAAGGGATGGAAATGCACAATCTTCCTGAAAAAGAATTCAGAATAAAAGTCATAATCATGCTCATGGATCTACAGAGAAATATGCAAGAGCTGAGGGAAGAAGTGAGGGAAGTGAGGAAAGACAATGCAGAAATAAGACAAGCCATCGACCAGCTTAGCAGCAGACTGGACAAGATGCAAGAGACTGTTAATGCCATAGAAATCAGAGAACAGGCATACAGAGAAGCTGAGGCAGAGAGAGATAAAAGGATATCTAGGAATGAAAGAATATTAAGAGAACTGTGTGACCAATCCAAACAGAACAATAGTCACATTATAGGAGAACCAGAGGAAGAACACAGAGAAAAAGGGATAGAAAGTGTCTTTGAAAAAGTAATTGCTGAAAACTTGCCCATTCTGAGGAAAGAAATAGTCTCGCAGTCCACGGAAGCCCACCATTCTCCCAACACAAGGAACCCAAAGAAGACAACACCAAGACACAAAATAATTAAAATGGCAAAGATCAAAGGTAAGGACAGAGTATTAAAGGCAGCTAGAGAGAGAAAAAAGATCATTTACAAAGGAAAACCCATCAGACTATCATCAGACTTCTCAACAGAAACCTTACAGGCCAGAAGAGAATGCCATGATATATTTAACGTAATGAAACAGAAGGGCCTTGAACCAAGAATATTGTATCCAGCACGTTTATCATTTAAATTTGAGGGAGGGTTTAAACAATTTCCAGATAAGCAAAAGCTGAGGGAATCTGCCTCCCAAAAACACTACTTCAGGATATCTTAAAGGGACTGCTCTAGATGGAAGCACTCCTAAGGTTAAAAAGATGTCACCAGAGAAAATAAAATCACAGAAAAGAAAGCACACCATCCAAATACTAACTAAAGACAAAGAATAAAACACCTAGTATATAAAAAATGGAGGAGGAAGAATAAGAAGGGAGAGAAATAAAGAATCATCAGACTGTGTTTACAATAACATAACAAGAAAGTTAAGTTAGACTGTTAGATAGTAGAGAAGCTACCCTTGAACCTTTGGTAACCGCGAATCTAAAGCCAGCAATGGCAATAAGTACATATCGATCGATAATCAACTTAAATGTAAATGGACTGAATGCACCAATCAAAAGACACAGAGTAAGAGAATGGATAAAAAAGCAAGACCCATCTATATGCTGCCTAAAAGAAACTCACCTCAAACCAAAAGATATGCACAGAATAAAAGTGAGGGGATGGAAAAAGTTATTTCATGCAAACAACAAGGAGAAAAAAGCAGGTGTTGCAGTACTTGTATCAGACAAAATAGACTTCAAAACAAAGAAAGTAGCAAGAGATAAGAAGGACATTACATAATGATAAAGGGGTCAATCCAGCAAGAGGATATAACCATTATAAATATATATGCACCCAACATGGGAGCACTGGCATATGTGAAACAAATACTAACAAAATTTAAGGAGAAAAATACACAGCAATGCATTCATTTTAGCTGACTTCAACACACCACTCCCTCGAAGGACAGATCAACCAGGCAGAAAATAAAGACACAGAGGCACTGAACAACACACTAGAACAGATGGACCTAAGAGACATCTACAGAACTCTACACCCAAAAGCAACAGGATACACATTCTTCTCAAGTGCACATGAAACATTTTCCAGAATAGACCACATACTAGGCCACAAAAAGAACCTCAGTAAATTCAAAAAGACTGAAATTCTACCAACCAACTTCTCAGATCACAAAGGTATAAAACTAGAAATAAATTTTAGAAGGAAAACAAAAAGGCTCACAAATACATGGAGACTTAACAACACTCTCCTAATTAATCAATGGGTTAACGACCAAATCAAAACAGAAATCAAAGAATATATGGAGACTAATGACAACAACAACACAAAGCCACAACTTCTGTGGGACGCAGCAAAGGCAGTTCTAAGAGGAAAGTATATTGCAATCCAGGCCTATTTAAAGAAGGAAGAACATTCCCAAATGAATAGTCTAAAGACACAATTACTGAAATTGGAAAAAGAAGAACAAATGAGACCCAAAGTCACCAGAAGGAGGGACATAATAAAGATCAGAGAAGAAATAAATAAAATAGAGAAGAATAAAACAATAGAAAAAAATCAATGAAATCAAGGGCTGGTTCTTTGAGAAAATAAACAAAATAGATAAACACCTAGCCAGACTTATTAAGAGAAATAGAGAATCTACACACATAAACAGAATCAGAAATGAGAAAGGAAAAATCATGACGGACCCACAGAAATACAAAGAATTATTAGAGAATACTATTAAAATCTATATGCCAACAAGCTGGAAAACCTAGAAGAAATGGACAACTTCTTAAAAAAATACAACCTTCCAAAACTGACCAAACAAGAAACACAAAAACTAAACAGACCAATCACCAGCAACGAAATTGAAGCGGTAATCAAAAAAACTACACAAGAACAAAACGCCCAGACGAGATGGATTTACCTCTGAATCCTACCAGGTATACAGAGAAGAAATAACACCCATTCTCCTTAAAGATTTCCAAAAAATAGAAGAGGAGGGAATTATTCCAAACTCATTCTATGAAGGCGGCATCACTCTAACACCAAAACCTGGCAAAGACCTCATCAAAAAAGAAAATTACAGACCAATATCCCTGATGAAAGTAGATGCAAAAATACTCAACACAATATTAGTAAACTGAATTCAAAAATACATCAAGAGGATCATACACCATGATCAAGTGGGATTGATCTCAGGGATGCAAGGATGGTACAACATTCAAAACTCCATCAACATCATCCACCACCTCAACAAAAAGAAGAACAAAAACCACATAATCATCTCCATAGATGCGGAAAAAGCATTTGACAAAATTCAGCATCCATTCCTGATTAAAACTCACAACAAAATGGGTATAGACGGCAAGTACCTCAACATCATAAAGCCATATATGACAAACCCACAGCTAACATCGTACTTAACAGCGAGAAGTTGAAAGCTTTTCATCTAAGATCGGGAACAAGACAGGGATGCCCACTCTCTCCACTGTTATTCGACATAGTACTGGAGGTTCTAGCCACGGCAATCAGACAAAACAAAGACATACAAGGCATCCAGATTGGTAAAGAAGAAGTCAAATTGTCACTATTTGCAGATGACATGATATTGTACATAAAAAACCCTAAAGACTCCACTCCAAAACTACTAGAACTAATATCTGAATTCAGCAAAGTTGCGGGATACAAAATTAATACACAGAAATCCGTTGCTTTCCTATACACTAACGATGAACTAACAGAAGGAGAAATCAGAAAAACAATTCCATTCACAACTGCATCAAAAAGATTAAAATACCTAGGAATAAACCTAACCAAGGAAGTGTAAGACCTATACCCTGAAAACTACAAAATACTCCTAAGAGAAATTAAAGAGGACACTAACAAATGGAAATCCATCCCATGCTCCTGGCTAGGTAGAATAAATATTGTCAAAATGGCTATACTACCTAAAGCAATCTATAGATTCAACGCAATCCCTATCAAAATACCAACAGCTTTCTTCAATGAACTGGAACAAATAATTCTAAAATTCATATGGAACCACAAAAGACCCAGAATAGCCAAAGCAATCCTGTGAAGGAGGAATAAAACAGAGGAATTACGCTCCCTGATTCAAGCTCTACTACAAAGCCACAGTAATCGAGACAATTTGGTATTGGCACAAAAACAGACCCACAGACTAGTGGAACAGAATAGAAAATCCAAACATTAACCCAAACATATATAGTCAATTAATATTTGATAAAGGAGCCTTGGATATACAATGGGGAGATGACAGCCTCTTCAGCAGCTGGTGTTGGAAAAACTGGACAGCTACATGTAAGAGAATGAAACTGGACTACTGTCTAACCCCATACATAAAAGTCAACTCAAAATGGATCAAAGACCTGAATGTAAGTCATGAAACCATAAAACTCTTAGAAAAAAACATAGGCAAAAATTTCTTGGACATAAACATGAGTGACTTCTTTGTGAACATATCTCACCAAGCAAGGAAACAAAAGCAAAAATGAACAAGTGGGACTATATCAAGCTGAAAAGCTTCTGTTCAGCAAAGGACACCATCAGTAGAACAAAAAGACATCCTACAGTATGGGAGAATATATTCATAAATGACATATCCGATAAGGGGTTGACATCCAAAATATACAAAGAACTCACGCACCTCAATAAACATAAAGTAAATAATCCAATTAAGCAATAGGCAGGGGACATGAATAGACACTTCTCCAAAGAAGAAACTCAGATGGCCAACAGGCACATGAAAAGATGCTCCACATCGCTAATCATCAGAGAAATGCAGATTAAAACCACAATGAGATATCACCTCACACCAGTGAGGATGGCCAACATCCAAAACACAAACAACAACAAATGTTGGCAAGGATGTGTAGAAAAGGGAACCCTCCTACACTGCTGGTGGGAATGCAAATTAGTTCAACCATTGTGGAAAGCAGTATGGAGCTTCCTCAAAAAACTCAAAATAGAAATACCATTTGACCCAGGAATCCCACTCCTAGGAATTTACCCTAAGAATGCAGCAGCCCAGTTTCACAAAGACAGATGTACCCCTACGTTTATCGCAGCACTATTTACAATAGCCAAGAAATGGAAGCAACCTAAGTGTCCATCAGTAGATGAATGGATAAAGAAGATGTGGTACATATACACAATGGAATATTATTCAGCCATAAGAAGAAAACACATCCTACCATTTGCAACAACATGGATGGAGCTAGAGAGTATTATGCTCAGTGAAATAAGCCAAGCCGAAAAAGACAAGTATCAAATGATTTCACTCATATGTGAAGTATAAGAACAAAGAAAAAACTGAAGGAACAAAACAGCAGCAGATTCACAGAACCCAAGAACGGACTAATAGTTACCAAAGGGAAAGGGACTGGGGAGGATGGGTGGGAAGGGAGGAACAAGGGGGAAAAAGGGGCATTACGATTAGCAGATGTAATGTTGGGGGGCACAGGGATGCCTGTACAACTCAGAGAAGACAAGTAGTGACTCTATAGCATCTCACTACGCTGATGGACACTGACTGTAATGGGGTTGGTGGGGGGGCACCTGATGAAGGGGGTAGTTTAATCACCATAATATTGCACATGTAATTGTAGATTAATGATACTAAAGTAAATTATAAAAAAAAAAGTTAAGTAACATACCCAATATCATATAGCTAGTAAGTAGCAAGGCCTGGATGTGACTGACTCCTGCTGTCTGACTCCAAAATCCGTAAGCATAACCTCCAGGCACACAGCTAGACATAATACCCTGTCTTCTTGGAATGTAACAAATGTATTTCTTTTTTTTAGTATCGATAACACTGTTCATAACTGTTCCTATACCTTAGTTTCCTCCTTTCCCTTATGAGTGTTCTTTAAAGTACCTTTCTTCCTCTCTGCTCTTCTCTACACATTCCCTCCACTCCCAGGGCTTGAATTCATTTAAGGAGCATTTATTTTATAGAGTCCATACAATTCCAGACACCACGGAGAAGCAGTGAAGAAAAAACAGTCCCTAGTGTAAAAGGATTTAAACTCTCAGGGGAGAATGCCCTTTAAGCAGGTTCAATGCTACTTTGAAAAAAAGAAGTTTAAGTCTATACAAACAGAAGTTAATCTATGCCACACAACATTGGTTTTCAAGCTTTATCTGATGAGGACTGTATTTTTTTAAAGAAATATTGCTTAAGATTGGCAAAATAGGATGAAAGACCTAGAATTTTCATGATCCAGTGTCCCCTTCCCCCTACAAGCTGTGTTTTTTCCAAAGACTCTTAGGAACATAGTTTGAAAAACACTATATTCTAAAATCTTAATAGTTTTGCCTTTCTTACTTAGGTCTTCAGTCTACCTGTGGAATGGATTTTTGTGTAGGGAGTAAAGAAGGGCTCCTATTTCAACTTTTTCCATATGGATATCAATAGTCATTAGAAAAGTACCACTTATGGAAAAATTCCTTTTTTGTGCTTTGCTCTGTAGGTGCATCTATAACTAACCACATTTCTGGGCACATGTGGCACTGAATCACGGTTCTCTATTGTTTTCCACTGTGCTAATAGCAAGCTGTTTTAATCACTATAACTTTATATATAATAATCAGGACATCTCTTAGATCAAGTCTTCTCACCTTGACCTGCTTCTCAAAAGTGGGTATCCTTAGTCCTTTACATTTCCATATTTTAGAAAAGACATGTAATTTTGGGCTCTGCAATTTACTGGAAAAGTGGCAAAATACCCACAAATCTAGATCTGTGGTTCTCAAATGGGTCAATTTTAACACTCCCACCCCAGGGACTTTGGGCAATGTCTGGAGACATTTTTGGCTATCATAAAAGTAATAAAATGTTATTCAGAAATAAAAAGGAGCAAACTGTTGATAAATGCAACATAGATGAATTCAAAAAAGTAATGTCAAGTGAAAAGAAATCAGAGAAAAAAAGCATACAAACTGCATGATTCCATTTATAAACTTTAGAAAATGCAAACTAATCTATTGTTGTTCGGGGAGGGCCAGTCGTGAAGGGGTGGGAAGGAGGGGTCACAGAAGGTTATGAGAAAAATTTTGAAGGTGATAGATATGTTCACTATATTGATGCTGGTGAAAGTTTCATGGAGGTACACCTACGTCAAAAGTAATTAAAGTGTACCAGTTAAATATATATATAGTTCGTTATGTCAAGCATACAACAATAAGGCTGTTTTTAAAAATATAGTTCTTAATAATTAGCTCAGAATCAATTCCCTTCATTCATACAATATTTAGCTAGCACCTACTATATGCCAGGCACTCTGCTAGGTTCTAGGGATACAATATTAATCAAACTGCATGGTCCCTGACCTCATGGAGTGTATACAGTCTGCAGAGATTAGTAAAAGATTAGTAAAAGATGCACACAGACACATAATACAAACTGTGACAAGTGTAATGATGAAGAGCACAGTGAGATGACAGAATATAATAGCGAAACCATATATAGTCTGATGGAAAGGTCAGTATGGCTCCCTCAAGGAAGTGACATTTAAGCTGAGACTAGAGGAAGAGTAGGATAACAAGTTTAAGATGGAACTTTCCTCAGAAAAGACACTTTAACACAAGCAAAGGCTCTAATGCAGGAGAAAGCGTGACCCTTTGAAGAAATGGAAGCCAAAAGGGCTAAGGGCCAAAACAGTACAGACAACACTATTAGTCCCCTCTCCAGCATCTATTCAACATGTCTTCCTCATCCCTAACAGAATCACCTTTAGTTCAGGCAGCTACCCTCTTCCACACCCAGTCATGTGCTTTAGAGAGAGATGACTCTATCCTTCATTTTAGGAAGTGAATCCTGTTTAGACTTAATCTTGACAACCTCTTTTCTCCCTGCCAGTGATTAGTTAAGGAATGGCATGAGTGAAAGCAGGTAAAGAAATTAATGCATCCTCTAAACAAGAAATGGTAGTTTGGCCTAGGGACGTATTAAAGGAGATAAAAATTTACATGGAGGAACAAGGAATAGCAAAGTGTACAGGATGTCTCCTAGGTTTCTGGCTTAGGCAAATAATGGTTAATCCTTTCCATATAGTCAAAGCCAAAGAAATATTTTTAAATTAATCATCTTATGTTATCCTTAATTCTCTTAAATAAATAAGACCTACTTAAGGATCATACTTAAAACATACCTGATCCTCATGTAGGACACTGGCCTCAGAAATTCAGGCAAACTTACCAAGAATGAATCAAGCTAATTAGAGTTTTGTCTTACAATACAAATTAATATGCTTTATAAAATTCTAACATATTATACTGCCTACAAATAACATCAATTTGTGAATATCATTCGCCTTGCCTTCTTCAAAAGTAATTTAAGCTAGCAAAATATCTGAATAAATTAAAATCCAAGCCACAAGTAAAACAATCAAGGATTTCTAACCACTCAGTGTGTTATCTAAAAATAATTCTAGAGAAATTAGGTGGAGATACATAATCAGTTATGCTAACTAAATTTTTATAAATTAGGTCCCATAACAGCAATAATTAAGGCTCCTATTACAGATACCAACAGACCCAGGCAAAAGATAAACTACCATGACAAGTTGATGAGGTGCCACTTCTTTCAGAAGGTGGTGTACTTGGACTGTTGAAATGATGTGAAGTTCCTTGGTTCACGTCATCGTTTGCAAAATTCTTTGAATGGCATGTGCAACAACATGACAATGGTACTTCAGCTTTTTTACTTAAACTTTCATCCACTTGTTTCCCTAAAAATGAAAGAACCTCTATTTATAATATTTCTAATTAAAAAATCATTAATCTTCCTCTGCCGCTTAAGTGAGCAACCACTCCAGTTTGCCCAGGATTAGGAAGTTTCCCAGGATGATTTTCAGCCCTAAAACCAGGAAGCACCTGGAAGATCTGGGCAAGGTGGTTACACTATCTGCAATATCAAATTAGGACAGGAGAGAAACACTTATGCCAGAAACATTTACAGAGAAGTTACCATCAGTTTACATAATATACAAAAATCTACTAAGAGATTAATTCAGTAATAAAAGCACAACCACTCAAGTATTCGTTTTTATTGAGAGTTATTAAAATATCAAGCAGAGAGGATTAAATAAAGACCTAAAGTATATTCTTCATGGCTGCTATTTCCCTAAACGAAAAATTTGAAAGTTCAATATAGTAAATAATATCAGAAACACATTAGGGTTAAATCATTCCCACATTATACTTCTATTTCAAATAGAAACATGTTTCATGATAAAGCAATTCAGATACATGTGCCGAAACACATTTTAAGGTCAGTATTCAAACTAAGTAAAATGGGTAATATTTAATACTGAAATATAATACATAATTGTAATAGGTCTACATTGTGTGCCTATATGTATAAATATGCAATTCACAGATACTAAAAAAATGCTGAATAATTTATTTTCTATAAATAGCACATTATTTTCCCATCTGTTCTATATAAATCTAATTCTACTTTCTAGAGTCTCCCATTAAAATTTTAAGTTATCAAAGATAATTTCATTTTTTTCAAAGACTAACAAAATGGACAGTCAAAAGTTATAAAATACTTACTGTTTATTTTTAATAGTCTTATCAGTAGCACAAACATTCCTTTTTAAAAAACATACATATATACATACATATACACATACATATGCACACATTCATGACTAACTTTAAATTCTACTACTACTTTCAGTGAAAGCTATCTAATTATTTAACTAAAATGTATCCAATATTGCATTTCGGATTCATTATGTATATTAGATAGTCTTTCATAAAAGTAAATGTTACTAGACATTTGTTAGCAAATAAAGTAAAAGTAATGGGAAATAACATGGTTCATAAAACAATATACATAAAAGTTCATAAAAACAAAACTTCTGCTTATCTGGCATCCAAAAGGTAGAAAGATCAACTAGAATGTTTTCTTTATATACAGCATATAGTTTTAATGTTATAAGGAAGGGACAGATAAGCAAATATATTAAAGAAATTATTTAAAATTTTTTTCTTCAAAAAAAGCAATTATTCAATTATGTGTATATGTTATAAACACACATCAGAATACAGCCCCATTTCTTGCATCTTTTATATACAAATTATCAGTTATTCATAATGATAACCCTAAAATTCCAAGATTCTTAGGTATCCTCTGAATCATCAAATAAAGGACTACATTATGTTTAAAATTGTTTTCGCATTGACTGAATATATTTTGCTATATTGAAACTCCTTCCAAAGATATAAATAACTTATAATAACATCTTAAAAGAGAATAGTTTAAAGTAGCTAGAACATGGTTGAATCATTCTGGATAAAATGTATTTTGTATTTTTTTGAGGTCCCAGTGAGCAACCTGAAGATATCAACCAACTACTTACCACTGAGGGATTGTTGCCACGCTAAAGCAGAACAAAGTAAAGCTAAGCTTTTCCCACTTCCTGTAGGGCTCTCCAACAAACAATGTTGCTTACTGTTTAATCCTCTCACAATCTATGGACACAAAAACAACAAAAAATCAATTTACTTCATAGGGACTCTCCCTGAGGAGTACAAATACAACAATGAGAGGTAAGGTTGTAACTTCAGGGAACATAGCAATAGCAGAAAGGGGAACAGTAGTTAATTAAATACAGACTTTATTCCTTTATACTGCTCCCTAAAATTATGTTGGACTTAAAAGTATATCAAGTACAAAAGAAATGAAAAAAGTAATTTGTGCCTGAATTATGCAAGCACCATCTTTTCTACAAAACTAGAGTACACAGTACCTTTGATGAAAACTTAATGAGGAATACTGCTAGTGGGACTGTAAATTTTTATACCACTTTGCACAGAAATTAACAATTACCAGTAAAGTTGAAACCTGACTCCAGCAAATCCAGTCCTATGTATATACCCAAAACCTTTCCCACATGAACACAAGGAAACATATATTAGAAAGTTCATAGCAGCATGGCTTATAATTGCAAAAGAATGTGAACAACCTAAATGTCTATCAAAAGGAAATGGACAAAAAAATTATTGTAGTCATACAATGGAATACTATACAGCAATTAAGATAGATTAACAACCAACAAGGCTGTCTTAAAAATGTTAAGAAAAAAAATCAAGCTCTGCAGAAAGGTAGGTAAAATATATCATTGTGCAAAGTTTTAAAATATGTAAATATTCTACATTTTTTACAGATACACATTTATGCGAGTTTGTGTATAAAAACATGGGTAGGAAAGAAAAAGAACAAATTCAGGATTCTAGCAATCTTGTTACTCGTAAATAAGGTATAAAGTAAATATGACAAAATATTAAGATTTAACAAAGCTGGAAAGTTAATTTACTCAAGTTTGTATATTAATTTTCCATGTGACTGAAATATCTCCAAAAAATGATGGTGAGAAATATAGTATTATGTAGAAGACAGTAAATACTTTGTAGAAGGAGGTAATTCTGTAAATAAAGTTTCAAATGAATTGGCAACATTTCTCAGATTGTTCTCCTTTGCCTCCCAACCATGGACAGACATATAGTTCAGCAGTGATCAGTATTATTTTTTCAAGTTAGTTGTTCTTCAATGAACCCAGGAAATATTTTCAATCCATGTACTCTGAGAAGACGAATGCAGTCACAGACCCAATGCACGTTATGTATTATAAGCATCTGGATCTTAATAAACACTTAAAATAACTGCTGAAAATACTTACAGAATTCATCATAGCAAGCTGTGATGGATAAGCTTTACAAGGAAAATTAATCTTCACCCCACCAATAGTATATTCAGACCACACTGAAGACATCATGCCTTGTTTACTTCAGATTCTTAACTGCAACGGTAATGAAAATCAACACTGAAACAATGATTTCAAAGAAAACCAGATACCCAACACTGTCATCAACTGAAGAATTACTTGCAATAGTTGGGGGGAAAAATGGTAAATTCAATCAGAGGATGGAGAGATGGTTAAAATAGCACTTCAGTGGATTATGAAGCCAATAATAACCTTAACTTTAGCTACCAATATAAGTTAAGAACCACTATTCTAAGGTATTTTCCAGTTCCAATATTTTGTGATTCTGTGAAACTCTGAGAATGAGGTGTAGCGGAATCTAATCCTTTCATCTAAACCAACAACTCAATGCTGGCCTAGTTACTCAGATAGAACCTGGAAATCAATCCGTCCCTCGCCCCAGTAGTGGCAACACGCACCTCAAAATGGGGTGGCTTCCCCTCAAACAGTGCATGAAGGACAAAAAAAACCTAACTGCCTCCCGCCGTCGCGCCGGGTGGCCAACAGTGAAGGCGGGGCCGCGGGCTAATAACAGGCCTCTGCTCCCAGGAGGTGAGGGCAGGCTCCCTTCTCCCCAAGTTTTCTTCCCCACACGCCTCCTCCCCCAGCCAGAGATCCCCGCCGCGTGATCCAGGCGGGTGGGCGACGGAAGGCACCCTCCTGGCAGGCTTCGCGTCCTCGCCGCCAGACAAAGCTTGCAGTCCGGAGGAAAACTGAAGCAACGTTGACTGCGCTTCCGAGTCACCGGAGAAAAGGAAACTGGTGCAAATACGGCGGAGCCCTGGCAAAGAAGAAAGGTCACAAGCCTCCCGCTCTTCTTCCCGGGGCTCTGCCTCCCGGGCCTGGCCGCGGGACCTCTTCTCTTCCCCAGCTCCCACCAGAACCCCGCACCAGCGATCTCCCGGACGAATTCCCGCCTCCCACCCCTCGACTCCTAGCGCCCAATCGCCGGGCGCGCTCAGCCAACCAATCACCCGCCAGAGCAGAAATCCAGCGACCAATCCCGGCGCGACGTTAGGGGGAGCTTCAGCAATGAGAACAGACCCAAAATAGTTGGCGGCACCGGAAGGCGAGTGCCCGGAGGACTCGCGCAAATACCGGGAGCTTAAAGAGTCGTCTCTGTTCGACTTTGAAACTAGTGATTTAACCCGTGCATCAGTTTCTTTGGGAACGCGAAGTCTCATTCTTAAGATGTGTAGACCAACGGAGAGGAGACACCTTTCAGCCTTGCCGAGTTCTTATCTGAGCAATCAGTGCCATTCGATTCAATTGCTGAACTTTACAACAGCCAAAGGTATCGAAAAAGCAGAAACGGTAACTGCGACTCTTGAGCCAAACTAGGCGAAAAGGTTCGAAGACAAATGGCTACAGGATCCCATAATAATAAAGGCTTTCCGAGACCAAATTCAACCAGAGAAACGTTCTCGAGGTCTCCAGCTCCAAGCACTTCTAACTCCATTGAAGCTTGTCCGCCTTCTAGCCCTCCTAAGACCCGTTTCTTCTTCTTTGCCAGGAAAGTACACTTCAATATTCTCAAAGGAAGTTAATCATGATCTCGCCAAATTCTTTTTTTTTTTAATCGTGTATAGCCTAAACGTGGTTCAATTACCATTGTCCCAAAAAAACAAACCTGAGGAAATTTCTCAAATTCGAGAAACTAGTTTGGGAAAAGAGGTTTGGGGCAAGGGGGAGCAGCAGGAGGCGTTGTTCTGTTTGCCTTTCAGTTCTACAACGCCCCAAAATGACAAAACTTAGTCATAGAAATAAATTCTACATTTTAATTTAGTAATCTCAGGCTTAGAAATTTATCCTAAGTCAGTCATTTAAAAGAAAAAGTAAATAATACCTCGTTTGATAACAGTGCCTACTATAATACTGAAAAAAATCTTAAAGTTCCCAATCTACTAATGAGGTGGTTATGTATACGATTCAGGCGTTACGAGGCCAATTATAAAAACTAAACAAGTTGCAAAAAAAATTCCACATGAAGTTCAAAAAGGACACTCCGAACGAGGTATTTTGAATTCTGTTATGTGAAAATACGTATGCATAAACAAAAATGAAGAGAAAGTATTTTAAAAAGTACATAGGTAATTTACTGTTGAGTGAAGAATAATTTATAAAAATAAATCCTTTACTATACCTTCAAATTGTTATTCTGCTTTTACACGTCTTTTATATCAAATCTTTTAACTGATCCTATGATTTTCCTCTCCTTAGGCTCTCAACTGACTCTAACGTTGTATTGCCATTTGAGGTATATGGCATAACAGAAATACACACAGGCTCTGAAACCAGACAGTTCTGGATTCCAGTCCTTTGAAATGTTCTGTTCCTTTCAGGTTAACATTAGTGAAATGAGACACAAAAAATTAGAAGTCCATTTGATAAAGATATGAATGTTTATAAACCAATATTTAAAATAGCTGCACACATTTTCACTTTAATAAAAAAAATCAGATTTTATAACCTTAACTTAAAATACATGAATATTAATATTTACTAATATATTTACACATTTTATTTACATCATCAACAAATCTGATGAGAAACAGCCTATGTTTTTATTTTTACAGCAGGTTTTCAACAGTTTTTGAAAACTGAGGAAAGATGCACTGCATTTAGTGAGAAAATGTATTTTAACCTTTTCTGAACTCCAGATGACCTACTCATACAGAACATTCCAAAGCCTCAGTTAAAAAAAAAAATTAAAACAGTTGTATTTAATCTTAAAAGACTAAAAAACTGCCTTGTTTAAAAATATGAAAATTCTTATGGTATTTCTTTGAAGGTATGCTCTTATTCTTCACATCAAAATTACTTAATTGAACATTAAGCATCTAATAAAGTTATAAATATTCTATCTATGATTCTGTGCACTTTATGATTTAAAACAACTACACAGATTGGTTCTTATATAATACCTTTATGAGGTAGGGCCAGTAGTAATCCCATTTTACAAAGGAAGAAAATGAGATGTGCCTATATGCTAGTGAAAAGGCTGAAGTTTTTATTTTCTTAAAAAAGTTACACTTCCTTACTAGCCTGCCTAATTTCTTTTACAAATGAAGAGGTCTATTTCAAGTGTGTGAGGGGGAAGGGTGGAGGGACAGTGTCATTCGGGTGTATCTCAGAAAGCAGAGAAGTACCTTCTATATTGAATACTTAATTAAGGAGAAAAAAAGAGGATTATGGGTTACCTGAATGTATATCTACTTAATCAATGAAAGTTACTAACAGAGGATTGCAAGATCCTTCAGCAACATGGGATTTTATGCTTTTTAATTTTTCCTGAGGTCCAAACACTATATATATTTTCTTACTCAAAGATCTTACAAAATTATATGAATCATAATCCTGACAAACCAAGAGCTCTTTAATTCAGTGAGTTTTATTGCTCTAAACTTCAGTAAGATACCAATGTATTTCCTCCCTGACCATTAGATAAGTTGGTAAAGCATTATAAAAATAAATTAAAAAAAACTAAGACCTCCTTTCAGGTTCTTCTCTGCACAAAGATGTTTCTGTAAACACTTTTAAACCAATATGTTAAAATTCCAAATTATTCAAGTATTTCTTTAATCATATGGCTTCATATATTAGTAAAAATTGAAGCAAATATGTAAACTCTTAAAATTCTCATCTGTAATTCCATGAAAATCATTTACAAAAAGCTATCTGCCTTTTTAAAAGCCTTCTCTATACTGTTTCTTGAGAACTGGAATTCCGTCTTGCATTACTATTAATTGCATGGCAAGCTTTAGAGATTTCTATTTGCATATTTAAACTCCTGATTTTTCCTGATTTCTCCCTTTCCCTTTTTCTCCCTCTCATCATTGTCATACTGTTACTGGCTGAAAGTTTAAATCAACACTAGGGCTTCCCACAGACTCATTTTTGTAAGAAATTAAATTGAAGGCATGACAGTTTTTCTTCACTTCAAAAGCTAAATACAAGACCAAATTCACTTTCCAGGAATGAGTGTCTTAAATGTGATCCCAATAGGGGGAAAAAAAGCTCGGTTGCTACAGTATAAACATACCACCAAAGCGATCCAAAGGACTGCCAATCAAATACAAGCAAGCATAATTCT
Source organism: Smutsia gigantea (assembly GCA_032199065.1). NCBI lineage: Eukaryota > Metazoa > Chordata > Mammalia > Pholidota > Manidae > Smutsia > Smutsia gigantea. Next base: position 104,779 of record JAVSCE010014164.1, read on the forward strand.
CGAGTTCTAAATTGTATTCATGTTGAATTAAATCATCTTAGAGATTCCAAGACATTACTGTTCCCATTCAGTTTAGAGTCATTATAAGATGCAGATTTGTGTTGGGTATATGCAGCTAACAGCTTTGTTATTTTAAGTTTTTTTTTTAAATTCCACTAACACTCATGTTTATTATTTCAATTATTGTGCTTTCAATACAATGACAGAGTTGTACATCAGGATCCATGCTTCCAATGTCCCTGGATCCATTTTTATAAAATGGATCTTTACAGATCCCAGACCATCCACTTGGTTTCTCCTTTATTTGTTGAAGACCTAAAAACGTAAGGGCAAAAAATAAGTTAAAGCACAAAATCTGGAATATGGCTTTTGGCCATTTTGCCTGAAACATTAAAACAACTTGTGAAAAGTTACTACTTACGTGTAATAATTGGATCAATGTCTCTTGTCTGAGTGGCAACATCAGAGGCACAGACTTGCCCTATTTGGATCAGCAAAGACATAATATCCTCATACAGTGGAGGAAATGCTCGGCAAAAAGAGACCAAACTTGGCAGAGTTGGCATGAAAAAAGCGTATCGCTTAGCCTGTGTTAAAACTGTTAGAAAGAAATGAAACAGAATCTTTAACTTACAGATATAAATTCAACACACACGGTCTTACACAGTGTGCTAATAAGCACCATACCCTAGACTGTGAATACTAAGTTCACTAAGACTCGGCTGACCCCATACTTCACAATCTCATAGTGACCCAGTATTCAACATACAAATTCTTATTCCCAAGCACTATGATAAGTGCTTTACAAGCATTATTTCCTTTAATTCTCACAATCTTATAAATGAGCAAAGTACTCTTACTCTTATGATACCTATTTAATATATGAAAAAACTCTTAAATAAACCTTAAATTAAGAAACTGCTCAAGGCCATAAAGCTGGTTAGTGGTGGAACTGGGACTGAATTCAGGCAGTTTAAGCTCAACCACTACAAATAATTATAATATGAAGTGAATACAATGGAAAGAAAAATGAATCGAGTATTACGGTGGCACTGAGAAAGAATATGAAATTAAGCCATAACTTTGAAAGACTGAACTGTGGTACAATCTCTCATATCATTTTACTTGACAAATCAGTAGGTGGTTAAAATACTAGGGTATGTTTTAGAACTTAAGGAAATCACTAATAAATTTATGTTATTCAAATGATTATATTTTTTCTGCAACTCTAACCATTTGTAGTAAATTGTACCTTGTTTTCTATGATATAATTGCATTCAGAAAGTGGATTTGATTTTCATTTATAAAATGGGAAAAGCTTATTTTATTTACTATAAATCTATATATAGTCATTCACAAAAAAGATACAATTTGCCTACCTATTCATCCTCTCCACTCTATACACCACATTTGTAATAGGAAAATTTCAAAAAGAAGAGTAATTCAAAAGATGGCATAAACTGTTAGTGACACAGAAAACACTATTTTGCTAAATTCAGAAAAGAGATGTACTATTTTATGTTTTAAGTTTTTGTGATTGCAATTGGTTGGCTACATACCTGTCAGCAAAGTTCCCATGACATTGACAGCTAAGCGAGCCACACTGAGTGACTTTGGTAATGAATACTGGATACACAAATGAGAAAGCAACTGGATAGCAAATATCTGCAATACAAAATCCAAATATTACATGTCTCTGAAAAATATCTTAGAGTATTAAAAATTATAAAATGTTTTATATAAGTAGGAAGACTGGAGGGAAATCAAAATTTTCCTAAAGCTCCAAAATGCTCATTACCTGTTTTTCAAGTTCTGGCTGTGCAATAAGCTCAGGTATGAAATCCAGACAAATGTGCATAGATGGAATGCCTGCAACCGTTAGGGGTAAAAGTTCACACGGATAACCCTATCTCAAGAAGAAAGAGGGGAAAAGTCAAAAATAAAATACAAGTTAAATACAGATAAAACATATAAAGGAAAGTTTCACTTCCTATTTAGGTAAAAGTGGATGGCAAGGCTAGAGGGTCCTACATGTACCCTGGCATTTCACCTTTCTGATGCACTAGGATAGAGATAAATTCTCAGAACACTTCATTTGGCTGAAATGAAATCTAAAAAATCTGGATTTTCCCCATATGGCAAAGGATCATGATCATTTGTGTGAACTCCAGTTTCTAAATGATTCCTATTAATTTAATATTCAAGGCTCCCCCAAAATAAAATTCAATCATAAGGCATGGCTCTTTGAAAACAGACCTGAAAGTGAACAAGCTTAGCAATGTTGGGATCTGCAATGTACATCTGGTGCAACAGACAACAGATAAGGCACTGAACTTCTCGAAGATTACAGAGCAAACTGTCTTCCCCTTCCTCCATTTCCTTATTTGGAGCACTAGTTGTGATAACACTTTGAACGTTCCTTAGCAAGCTGTCTGGATTGACACCCTTGGCTTTCTCCTCTTCAGTAGGTAAGCAAATCTCCAAGAGAATCTGGACAGCTGCACTATCCTACAAGCAAATAAAAAAGTGAATTTAAGAAGTTTCTCAGAAGTTTGAAAACCAAATCTGATTTTGTTTTTACATGAACAGAAATGGTAAAATAAAATGGCTAAAAACAAAACAAAAAAAAGGGGGCACTTTTAAGAGCAACGAGTGAACAATCTATAGAGCAGTGGTTCTCACGTTTTTTAGGGTCATGAATCCTTTTAAGAATCTGAAGAAAATTATGTACCCTCTCCCTATAAAAATTAACATACATAAACACACGTATTGCATAATTCCAGCATGGTCACATATCTCTAAGGCAGATCCATGGACTCTATAGTTTAAGGACATCTACAAGAAGACTTTCAGTGACATCCAAAGCATGCTCTAGGCAAAATATGAGTTCTACCAGAATCTCCTTTCCTTCCTCTTAAATTCCTACTTCTCCCAGGATCCTACCCTCTATTGCCCTCTTTCATACCTGGCCACCAACTAATTAATTTCTCTGAAGATGGTGGTTAATAATTAATGCCTAAAAGTCACTTCCCAAAGCTTCTTTCCCCTTTAATTTGAAGATGGGCTCTTTAAGGCCCTGGTTTTGCAAGCAAAGAGTCTGCCTTACCATCCATTCCACCTGCACAAACACTGGTGCTCAGTCTACAAGCTTGGGTGTCATTTCATAAAACAGTGGTTTCTTGAGGGGTCATCTACTTGATGCCCCGCCATCTAAAGGACTGCTCTAATTACTCTCATCTAGCAGGAAGGAGTTTAAAAAAAAAGACTGACATGCATCTCTGAAAGACAGCCATTGACTAGACAGAAGAAAACAATTACTTCATCTGTTTAAGAACTTCATTCTAAAGTAAGGCTAGCCGTTTGTTTTGTTTTTGCTTGTAGACTCTGGAGCCAGACTGCCCAGGCTTGGGTAGTAGCTCTGCCACTTACTATATGTGCAACCTTGAGCAAGTCACTTAACCTTTCTGGGTCTCATTTTCCTAAAACTCCATACCTCAAAGGTTAGTTGTACAGACTAAGTGAGTTAATATGTAAAGAACTTAGAGTACCGCCCAGTATGTAGTAAGCATTATGTAAGTGTTAGCTATTATGATCCTCAATTCTGTGTCTGAAAATGCTGAGGGCCAGATTTAGTTTAGAACTTGGAATTCTTTTTAATGTAATATTATATAATACCTCCAGCAGAGACTAGTCTAGCACATTGTAATCAAACGTATCAGTATTTCTGCAGCAAAACATACCAATATTCATCTTAAGTGGGATAAAGGCCAAAAATAGCTTTATATCAATTCAGGTCACGTTTTGTCACACATGAGGTCACCTCAGGTCAGGTTTTTCTGCCAACTATATTATCAAAAAATTCACAGCTTTTTGGATTTTTGGATTTCTGTATTACAGATAAGGGATTGTTGACCTTTATTATTACTGTAATGCCCCTTATTGCCAATGAAAGGAGTTCAGAAAATATATTTCAAACTAGAAGACATTTCTACTTTGAAGAAATTGCTCAGTTTTGACTTTCCCATTTTTACTAAATATAACTTTACTACCTGAGCAGCCAGTAATGAATTTTTCAGTTTTTCTGGTACCTTCTGGGCCCCTTTAAAGAAATTCCTCAATTGTTTAATATTTAACCATCACACATCTCCTTCTTTATTCAAAATTGACTACTTCACTCTTCACTAACATTCTACAGTATTATAAAACTTTTCTAAATATAAAATTGAACTGCTTATGTCATCATAGTATTTATTACTGCATCATCTTATTACAGACATACCTCATTTTATTGTGCTTCATTTTATTGCATGTCACAGATATGTTGTTTTTTTAAGTGGAAGGTTTGTGGCAACGATGCATTGAGCAAGTCTATTTGTGCTATTTTCCCAACAGCATTTGCTCACTTTGTGTCTCTGTGTCACATTTTAGTAATAACTGCAAAAATGTTTCAAACTTTTTAATTGTTACTATATTTGTTATGGTGATCTGTGATCACTGATTATGCTTTGCTGAAAGCTCAGATGATGGTTAGCATTTTTAGCAATTAGGTATATTTTAATTAAGGCATGTACATTGTTTTCTAGATGTAATGCAACTGTACAGTTAATAGACTAGTGTACAGTATAAACAAAAACTTTTTATAGGCACTGAGAAATCAAAAACATCATGTGACTCGCTCTATTGTGATATTTGCTTTATAGCAGTGGTCTGGAAGTAAACCCTGCAATGTCAACAAGGTATGCCTATCTATATATACACACACACGTGTGTGTGTGTGTGTGTGTGTGTGTGTCTACTGCTTGTTGTGTTAGTCTCCACCATTTGGTTTTAAGGAACAAAAGTCTCTTTGTTAAAATGTACATATTATTTAAATGGCTATTAAACTACTATCATGAAGATTATTCCTGGTTTTAGTAATATAGTCCATCTCATATTCAGAAGCAAAGGTAACACCATTATAATACATTCTGTAATAAAAGGAATGCAAAAATATGTCACCATTGTACATAGAGGGCATAATACGCCATCCATTCAACTAGCTATATTAAGAAAGGAAGCCCTTGCCCTTTTTGAATGAATTTTACTTTACTACCTGAGCAGCCAATAATGCATTTTTCAGTTCTTCTCTGGTAACTTCTGGGCCATCATTTTGTCCAATTAAACCTATTGTATTATTCTGGGAAGGCCTATCTTGCTCTGCTGTTTCCTTCAGATGAGCACTAAGATAGGCTTTGGATGCAAGAAGATATCCATTCAACATGTGTAGAGTAATATCCATCAGTGGAGGGCACCTAACACAGAAAGAAAAAAAGACAAATACATGGGAAAGAATATAGATTTATACATTAGCCAGAACATGATTTATCAATCCTGAACAGTACTGAAGAACCTGAAAAGAGTAGTAACACTTTTCCCACTGAAACAGTCATTCTCAAAATACAAGTTTAATATATGTCTTATCCTCCATATTTCAAATTACATATAATATTGTCTATTTCATCTTATCAGCTGAAATCAAATATAATGTGTGCCCTAAACAAAAGACACTCCTTTCTGCAAATAATGACAATACCAAATAAATCTCTTAGATATGAACCTGTAAAGCAGTTGTCCTCAAAGAGAAATATTCTGTTATTGATAAGATGAAGCAGACTAGAACAGAATATTTATTCTTTCTACTTCCGTTTCTTCTCTGGAGCAAGACAGCAAGACAGCTCTGTATTCCAAGAATGCTTCATCACTTGACCTGCTAAGTTATTTACTGAGCCTCAATTTCCTTATCTATAAGATGTATATAGTTATTCATTCTTCAAAGATTGTTACAGATCAAATTTAAATGAGATAAGAATATAAGAATGAATGTAGAAAAGGAAGCAAAAAAAGATAAATTAGTAAACACTAAAATTTTAAAAGCCAATCCCTTAGAAAAGTCTAACAAGGCCACTTCTCAGTCTACCAGAGAGAACAAACATGTGTGCATAAATAGGCAGTACAATTTTGTTTATAACTGTGAAACTCTGGAAACAGCTTAAATGTCCACTGATATGACAATGATTTTTCTAAAATGTCCAAATTTTCTGTAATAAACATGTACATATTTATAGTAGAAAAAAAATACATTGGTGGTTAAATAAACTACAGCAATGCTTCCTAAAACTGAAGATAAGAATCACCTGGAGTTCATATTAAAAAAAAAAAATCCCAAGCTCCATTCCAGACATTCTGAATCAGAGTTTCACAAAGACAGGCCTTGTAATCTACATATGGAATACCATGCAGCAAATGAGGCAGAAGTGTGCATACTAACATGGAAAACATGTTGAGAACAGTAAGTTTAAAAAAAAAAGAACAAACTAATGTTTACAATGTAATACTACTTATGTTATTTAAAACCACCAAAGCAAAAAAGTAAATATTTCTACTTTTAAATTTGTAAATACATAGAAAGTAAACCTACACACACATCACAGGACAACAAAGTTTCCTCTGAAGATGGAACTGAGATTGGTTGGAAGAGTTCAAAGAGGAATTTTGCTTTAGCAATGGCAGCACGGTAGGAATGAGAGAGAATAAGACTTTTCCCTGTATACCTTTTTCTTGTTAATCTTTTATTTATTCACTTATTAAGGTATATTGTGAAAACTTTCATACATACATAAACAGGGAATATTATAATGAACCTCCCAGAACTTATCACCCAGCTTCAACAATTACCTACACATGGCCAGTCTTATTTCATCTATATCCCCATCCACTTCCCCACCACCCCCACTGGGTTAGTTCAAAGCAAATCTAAACATCATTACTTTATATATATGTACATCTTTTTTATATTGTTTGATATTTTTAAAAACCCTGTGAATGACCACTTGATTAAAAAAATGAATTTTAACAAATGAACAAAATTAATGGGCAAAACAACAGAATAATAATGAGAAAACTGCAATAACACATAAAAAGAGCTGAAATCCTTCTTATGTAAAGAACTCCAAATCAAAAAAGATAAGCATTCCAATAAAAAATTAGACTAAAATATAAAGAAGAAATACCAGTAGCTAATAAGTATATTAAAATATTCAATCTAATTAAATTAAAATGAGAATCAATTTTCACCTATCAAATTGGAAAATATTATATAAAATATCATAGGAAAGTACACAATATTGAACACTACTATGGGAATGTATACTGGTACAGCCTTTCTGGATGACAGAATAAAATATGAATCAAAAATCTTAAAAATGAGGATGTTACTTTTTATAGCATTTATTTAGCATACCATTCATCTGCATATGATCACATTATTTAACTTTTCATGTATTTGTCTTCTTCCCTGCGCAGGTGATAATCACCTTAAAGGCAGGCCCTTTAACTTACGTATCTTTGATATTACTTAGCACAGCAACTAGAAATTCAAATATTAATGATGTGAATTATTAATTCTGCCTTTTGAGGTCACTTCAAAGCAATTAAGTTCAGAAACTGGCAAGGAATTATAGACAAATGTAGAATCAATGAAACTAACATCACAACTGAGGATGTCAAAAAGATCACAGTTTTAATGCATGTAATGGTTCATAACAGACCAATTTTTAAAAATCCTTTTTCAACAATGTTAGTAGAAATAATATTACTCTTTATTGATCTTGTGTCCGAGAGAGAGAATGGCCATTATGGAGGGGTGTCAAAACTACGAAGGGCATTTCTTTAACGCTGGGTTTTATTTGTCATATGTTAAATATACAGTTCATGAATACAGACAACTAAAAAAGATGTCACAGGTCATACTGCTAGTTATCTGCAAGAATACTAAGATATAAATTTCAACTGAATTCCTTTGGAGTCTCCAAAGTATAACTCTGTAATAAAAATGAAACTCAAATTACACGTACCTGTGTACCCTCTGATCACATCTTAGGACAATAAGAGGATCTATCATCAGGTCATTCTGACTATACTTTTGTTGTCGTACAAACTTTATTGAAGGTTGAAGTGCATTTACTGTCATTACCCACAGCCTGATGAGAAAATAATCACATGGTCAAAAAACAGCTATATGTTAATTATATAGGCATATGAGAGAGAGATATATATATATAATTACAATGAAACTTTTATCCATCCAGTCCTTTCTATCTTAGATATATTCAGGAAAAAATTGGAAAAACTAGAAACTATAGGTATCTAACCTATTATTCTGTCTCTAAAAATGAAGATGAAACAGTAAACACAGACCAGTTTAAAAAATCTTCACAGTTGAAATGAAATAATCATGGCATACAAAATAAAATTTGAATTAAAACCTCAGTTATACCATACTTGCTGTATGAGTCTGGTAAGTCACTGAGCCTCTCTGAACTCTTTCTTTTTCTGTAAAAATAGGAATATAATACCTGTAAATGAAATAATGCTTACCAAAGCACTTTGAAACTGTATCTGGCCCCATAAATTAAGTCTTTCTTCTATATTTATCGGTGAGATGCCACTCTGAGATCAGACATCAATAGACTATAAAAGTGATTACTAACCTGGCACTGCACATCAGAATTACTGAGGGATATGCCAATATGGAGGGTACTTGATCTCTTACAGTGAAGTCCAGGAGTCCACCAACCTCACCTCACACACAGAGCTTGCCCATTCTTAAATACATGTGGACAGCCAAGAGTCATTGGACATTTAAAGAAAGCTTCCACTTCGAAAAAGATTAAAATGTACTAACAGAAAAAAAAAGAACTCCAAAGAAACAGAGAATGTAGGGATGAGAAGAAAAAAAATTTTAAGCCTATAATTAATATCCTTACAAGACAGAATATTTCATATATGAAACAAGGAGACATTTAAAAATATTCAGATAAGGAGCTCTTAGAAATTACTAATGTAACAAATTTTTTAAATTCTAAGGAAAGATCAGAAGATAAAACTCAAGAAATATCCAGAAAGTATAGTCAAAAGATAAATATAAAAATAGAGGAGAAAATATGAGAAAATCAGCATAAGTCCAAGAGAGTAAAATCCAAATTACCAAAAAAAATTATAGAAAATGAGGGAAGAAATTATTGAAGAAAACAAAAAAAAGTCTTAGAAATGAAGGCATTAGTCCCAGACTAAAAAAAGGCCAAGTGCCAGCACTATGAATATAAAAAGACCAACACCAAAATATATCACCCTGAAATTCCAGAAAACAGTGAATAGAGAAAAACAATGGTCACATACAAAGGATTGGGAATTAGTACAACATCAGATTACTCAATGGCAATAAGAGAACCTCAATTTGTTTAGTAGAATGAAGCCTTCAAATTTCTAAAAGGAAAAATGAGCTGGAATTCTACACCTAGGCTAAATAAATATCAATCACATGTGAAGGGAAAATACAAACCTTTTCACACAATGCAAGTCTAAAAACAAAATAAGTTTCCCAAACACCCTTTTTCTCGGGAAGCAACTTGAGTGTGAGTTCCACTCACTAAATGAAGAACTAAACCAAGAAAGACAAAAACATGAACTGTAACAAAGAAGAGAGACAAAAGCAATTCCAAGATGGCTACTCTCCATGTCCCAGATGTAAACATAAGGATGGAAAGCTCTGAAAGGAATGTTGCCAAGGAAAAAAATGTGACTGATAACATTCCTGAAGTGTTATAGCTAACTGTAAATTTCCCCCTCAATAATGGAGTTTGGGGATGAATTCATTATTGATGCCAAAAAAAAAAATCGAGCTAATGGAAAAGAGATAAGTATTAACTCAGGGATTGTGGGTGGGGTGTGGAGGAAGGCAGCTGTATAAGAAAGAAATTGTAATCAGAGGATATTACATAGGTCTACTATAAATAACACTTATGTAGTCATAATAATATGCACACTGAGTATTACTTTAACCATAATCTTTGCTATAACTGTGTTGGGAGAAATGGAAGGGAAATTATATGTTGGGAGAAGAGGGACTCACAGGGGAGGAAGCAGGTAAGAGTGTCAAATCTTCATCTTGTATAGTAGGAGTCAAAAGATTATTTCTAAACTGGAAAGTCAGGAAATCACAGTATAATTAGAAGCATATTATTGAAATATATGGGGGGACAGAAATACCATAATGAAAAAAGAGCTGAAAATAGTTGTCTCCGGGGAACAATAGTCTAAAATGGAAATGCATGGGCAGACCTTTTATATATGCCATTTAACTACTTAAGTTATCTGTTTTCATTTATTTGATATAACTAAAAATATAATTTTTAAGTATAAATATTTGCAGACCTACTGTATCAAAATCTTAGGTAAATCTAGCTCAGATTGTTTTTCAGAGCTGACATGCAGTTTTTGATACCATCTATGGACCAGCAGAAACCCATCAGACTAAAGGCAAAATAACAATTTGGCTGCACACTAGGATCTCCTGGGGAATCCTTAAAACAAGAAAAAAAACTAATCCCTGACTCCTACCCACAGGCATTCTGATTTAATTGCCAGGGTTACAACTTGGCGATCAAGAGTATTAAAAGCTCTACAGGTGATTTTAATGTGTGAGATTTGGAACCAGTGCAATGCACAACACAAGGGTGACTGAAAGGACAATTAGCCACAAATGACTATACATAAGAACTCACTTTTACAGAATTTGGTCAAGTTGGAAATAGTCCAACGTTTCTCTCTGTTCCTTAAGATAAAATTTATGATTTTCCTTAAAGTTATAACAACTCTTCAATTAACAGATTTATATTTTCAGAAATGATTTATATTATGAAATACACAATTTTTTACAACATTAAGTGGAGGTTTTTGTATATAATCACTGCTATACACTTATCTATTACATGTAACAATACACTGAAATTACCTTCTAGGCATCACAGTATTAAGAACCATCCATAGTTTATTGACTGTTTGAAGAATTCGCCGTGGAACCCCTGAATTCAACAACTGGTTCATATTGGATGTTAATACTTCTGCATATGGTATAAGTTCACTGGCAGAGAGTAGAGTCAAGTGTTCTAGAATCTGCATCACTTGTGTGTGACTTACTGGAACAGCTGAAAATGCTAAATAAGAAAAACTTAGCAGTTATAATCTAAATTCTATACAGCTTACCAAATAGGTTAACATTGCTCTATCAGACTATATGCCAAACAAATCAAGAAAACAATGTTGCCTTAAAAAAATAAAATTTTCAGTCCTAGCCATAGTTTTGGCTATATGTAAAATAAGGGCCCTAAGAAAAATTTGCATTAAGTGTAATTACTTCATAAAGAACAAAAATACCTCATCTTAAAAATCACATTAATGACTTAAAGATAAATGTTATTTCCTTGGTGATTCAGACTGATTTTTAAAATTGACTAAAACATGAAAATATACCCCAAGTATTGTTTTTGACAGTAGCACTCAATTGGAAGATTCAAACTTCTTGATACCTTCCTCTTTTATAACTTTATAGGTTGTAAGCACCCAGCAGATTGCTGTTAGTAAAAATATCTACAACTGTCTCTTCAATAGAATAGTCACTAACTACATCTGACCATTGAGCATTTGAATGTAGCTAGTCCAAATGAAATGAGCTTGTAAGGATAAAATACATATCAGACTGCAAACACTTAGTATGAAAAAACATTAAAATATCTTATCAGTAGTTTTTTAAATATTGATTACATGATAAAATGATAAGAGATATACTGGGTTAAATAAAGTAATTACTACAATTAACTTTGCTGTGTTTTTACTTTTTTAATGTGGATATAGAGTGTCTGAAATTGTATGTGTAGCTCCCATATTTCTATTTGGCTGCACTGATCTAGAACAGTAACCATTAAAAGCAAGTGCACTGCTCTACTCCATGGCACTTATTTCTGACCAATAGGGCCTTCCTAAAACCACATGACCTGTCCAGTGACAGAACATCAGACCTATGAAGAAACAGATACAAGCATGTCAGAAAGAAATGGTTAATACTCCTTAACTCAAAGAGAATTGCTTAAATTGACCAAAGCACTGTTATGTCTCCAGAAAAATTCTGCATGATTTTAAGATTTCAATGAGCCTAAAATATCTTTGTACTACTAAAGGGCTAAAAGGAGTATCAATCTACCATACCTTCTTGGAGTTGTTTAGGGGAGTGGTTTTTGGCATTATTAGTCAGGAGCATTCTCCTTAACAGGGCATCAGTCCCTGTGATTTCTTCTTCACAGATCCAATCATCCACAATGCATAAATGTGGGTAGTTAGTTGCAAGGAGACGTAGTAAAGCAGAATGCAATCCTTGAAAATTAACAAGAAGTTAACTGGATTCCTTATTGCTAAACAACAAAATCTTCTCTCTCCACTTCCCTTTCCCTTTAATTTTCAGCAAGCCAAAGGAACCTGCACTTCTTGTGCATGCATACTACAGTCTGGGAATATCTGTTCGGTAGTTCAGCCAGGCAATATGCTTATATAATAGATCCCCAAGTAATCTGGTAACTCCAGCTTTCTCCCACCCTATCCCAACATAAAAGTATCCCATCAAAACAAGCTGTATGACATAAAAGTAGTTCAAGAGTTGAGGGGGGAGGAAAGAAAAAATAGTGGAAAAGAATGTCCATTTGGAGGAGATTATACACTGTTTTGAAAAAGCCCTCACTGAGAAATTCTGGGAAGGTTCTACAGGAGTACATGTCCTCTCATCCAACCCAGTTGAGAATCATTGCTATAAATGGGTAAAATTAAAGATGCCCACTTTGAGTGCCTAAAAGATCTCAAGACACTTTATGTACATTTGGTCATTTCGCCCTAACATTCCTACAAGGTAAGCAGTATTGTCTCCATTCTACTGTAAGGAAATAGGCTGCATGACATTCATTAACATCACCAAAGTCACACAGCTAAGTAGGTCAGCCAGCCAAGGCCGTACTAATGACACCCACAAAAGAGTGCATTTGTCTTCCTTCAAGTGGGGTTAAGGAAGCTCAAAAGGAATAGGAAACTTTCCTTGTACTAAATCAAAGTCTTGTTTCTAACCTTCTGCTTATAGTATAGTATGACTATTGTTATGTAATCTAAACAATGATAAAATAAAGGATGATACTGTAAAAGTTTTCTAGTTATATGAAGTACCACCATGCTAAGTAGTTGGTACATAAATACTTAATAAATACTGTTTGCTACTATACTGTTATCATCAGCATTTCCAGAGTTGTAAGAGTATTAGTAATAGTATTAACCCTAGTGAAAGTACTTTATAGCCAACCACCCCCTTATTATACAACTAGATCAAATCATATTTAGCCTCAGCAAACTTAAGGATCTGCTTCTTTTCACGTAGAAAGATTCTGCTTGAAAATATACTGTAACAATGACAAGTGGTATTAAAGTTTAAATACGTAAATAAAAAAGAACACATATAGTTAAGATTATCCGATTAACAGTCACAAAAATGACTGCTTAGATAGTACAAATTAATCTACATCAAATTAATCATAATCTCTTCAATAAAACATGTTAGTTGACAAATGTTGCCAAATATAACAGTATTTCTTTGGAAATAGATTATGCAGTGATATAAGTAAATAAATGCAGACATCTGACAAAAGATGACCAAAGAAGACCTCAATTGCCTCCTTGAAACCAGCCATAACAAAGAAAGAAAAAGTTCCAATTAAAAAAAAAAACAAAAAAACCCTACATTATAAAAAAAGACATATTAAATTAAGAAAAAAGATTTAATTAAAAAAATATTACTATATTTCTATCTGGCTATTTTATAGTAAAATAGTACAGTTCCTCTATGCTACAGATTATGGAGCAATTAAAAACAATAAGGTAGATCTATATGCACTGACATAAAAATATCTTCAAGACTCCAAAAGAAAAAGCAAGTCTCAGAAGAGACAGAGTATAACCATAGGAGTTTATGGCAAATAATTTTTTACTCATGCATGTATCAGTTAGCTTCAACCATATGAAATTCATTTTTGTAGCTCAAAAATAGTTGACTACCTGCAATTTCATATGATTCAACCTGTAGAAAAAAATGTCTAAATTACACACCAAAATAAAACTTGGGTTTTTGCATGGGTGAAGTGGGGTAGTTTGCAAGGAATTAAGATGGTAAAAGGAATTTGACTCTTGAATAGTTTGAGTTTTTAACATTGAGCACCTATAATTTTATTTATTACAGTGAGGTATTAACAATATACATTAGCAGTAAAGAGCAGGTAAAACAAATACCTCCCAACTCCTGCTGCAGCCCTTGAGCCTGTCGAATAAGGAATTTGATAGGAATCTGATCCATTAAAGAAGACGAGTATGATTTGGGCTTTCTTTGCATAGCAGCTGTCAGTCAAAGATAAAAAGTGTAAGATAAATTAAATGTCAGAAACAACAGAAATCTTAACCTTCAACCTAAATGGGAACAAAAACATCGACTTACTTTTGATTCACTTAATCTGTGAATATAGCTCATAAAAGGTGAATAACTATTCAAAGAGTGGATACACAGAAGAGCAAGAACATACCTAAGGGCAAGATCTGGAAAGGGCCTGGAAATTGAAACTAGTGGGGAGAAAAACTGTAAGGAGTGAGAGAAGCCATCTGCAGAAATGCCCTATACTTAAAAAAACAAAAACAAAAACAAAACACCCTGGTCAAGTCTCCCAAATCTAATTAAGAAGACCAAATGCAGTCATGACCACAGGGCTTAGAGCTTCATGATTCTAATAGCTTTAATTTAATCATTTTGTATATTATAGTGGTGACTGACTCTTTCGAAAGGAAGTTGGGTAGTATAAATTTGACCTCGTTATCTCATAACTTCTTCTACCTAAGGGCAGCTAAGTTCATCTTTTTTTTTTAAACAAGTCCATCTTAATTTCTACTTTTTTATCTGCTGCTCTGATTTAGTGCCTGCTCATCATTTGTTTAAATATTATGGCCCAAGGCCCCTGTTTCTAATTTCTCTTCTCTTTAATCCAACCTTCACACTGCTGTGATAACCCTATTTAAACACAGATTTGGCCAAATGTCTCTGGTTCCATGCTTCAGATTTTTAGATCCCACAGAGTAAAACCTTCAGTGAGGTCCTAGATCCCACAGAGGAATAGTCTTTATGAATCAATACCACCTTATTCTGTGTCATCTCTACTGTATTCTATATGACTGACACCTTCATCTCATTTCAAGGTACTTTGCTTATATACACCATAGGATTGTATGAGAACGTCAACCAGGGTGTTCATAGTTTGAAAAGCACATCCAATATACTTACTCTTTTTCAAACATAAACCACAAAATGTAAAGTTCAACAAATTTTTTTGGTTGAAGACAAAAAGTATGTAAGTACAAGTGTGAGAATATAGGTTGAGAATCACTGCCACTTATCTCTTGATTAGATGTAATCCTCCTTGTAAATTAACAAATTAGCAACCTAGTTTTGTAAACCAATCTTTTATGAATTAAGTAAGAATGGTTTCAGAAGACAAAACAACAGAGGTTCCAGTGATAGCCAACTCCTGGTTCCAAAACCCACTTAGAAAAATAGTCCTATCCACAGTGATTAGGCAAGAAAAAGAAATAAAAGGCATCCAAATTGGAAAGGAAGTAAAACTGTCATTGTTTGCAGATGACATATTATATATAGAAAACCCTAAAGATGCCATTAAAAAACTGTTAGAACTAACAAATTCCATTAAGTTTCAGGACACAAAAGTAATATCTTTCCACTTATTTGTCTTCAATTTTTTTCACTGTTGCCTTGTAGTTTTCAATATACAGGTTTTTC
Organism: Smutsia gigantea; assembly: GCA_032199065.1. Lineage (NCBI taxonomy): Eukaryota > Metazoa > Chordata > Mammalia > Pholidota > Manidae > Smutsia > Smutsia gigantea. The sequence continues at coordinate 120,521 of JAVSCE010014164.1, forward strand.
ACATCCTTGGTTAAGTTTATTTCTACATTTTCTCAAAAATAATAAAAATTCCAGGAATAAATACAATGATACAAGGCAATCCCTACCAAAATTCAAAAGGCATTTTTCACAGAAATAGAATAATCCAAAACTTAGTGTACAACCACAAAAGAACCCAAATAGCCAAAAAAATCTTGAGAAAGAACAAAGTTAGAGGCATCTCATCCCTGATTTCAAACCATACAACAAAGCTAAAGTAATCAAAACAGTACAATACTGGCATAAAAAGACACATAGGTTAATAGAAGAGGAGAGCCCAGAAATAAACCCACGCATATATGGTCAAAGGAGCCAAGAACATAAAACAGGAGACAGTCTCTTCAACAAATAAAAGTGGACCACTATCTTCTGCCATACACAAAAACTAACTTAAAATGGATTACAGACTTAAACATAAGATCTGAAATCATAAAACTCCTAAAAGAAAACATTGACGGTAAGCTCCTTGACATAGATCTTGGCAATGATTTTTTAAATCTGACACTAAAAGCAACAAAAGCAAAAACAGACAAGTGGGACTACATCAAACTAGAAAGCTTCTACACAGCAAATGACACCACCAACAAAATGAAAAGGCAACACACTGAATGGGAGAAAATATTTGCAAATCATAAATCTGATATGGGACTAATACCTAACTATATAAAGCACTCATACACTCAAAAGCCAAAAAAAATTTTTTTAACACAAAACAATCTGATTTAAAAATGAGCAAAAACTCTGAAACAACATTTTTCCAAAGAAGACATACAAATGGCCAACAGGTACATGAAAAGATGTTAAACAATCATTAATCATCTGGGAAATGTAAATAAAAGCAAAATGAGGCATCACCTCAAACCTGTTAGAACGGCTATTAACAAAAAGACAAGAAATAACAAGTGTTAGAAAGGATGTGGAAAAAAGTGAACTCTTGTACACTGTTCATAGGGATGCAAATTGGTGCAGCCACATTGGAAAACAGTACGAAGGTTTCAAAAAATTAAAGACAGAGCTACCATATGATCTGGCAATTTCACTTCTGGGTATTTATCCAAAGAAAACAAAAACACTAACTTGAAAAGATACATGCACACCCTAACAGCAAGAAGCTGAAAGCTTTACCTTTAAGATCGGGAACAAGACAAGGATGCCCACTCTCCCCACTTTTAATCAACATAGTTCTAGAGCTCCTAGCCACAGCAATCAGGCAACACAAAGAAATAAAAGGCATCCAGATTGGTAAGGAAGAAGTTAAAGTGTCCCTGTTTGGAGATGACATGATATTGTACATAAAAAACCCTACAGAATCCACTCCAAAACTACTAGATCTAATATCTGACTTCAGCAAAGTTGCGGGATACAAAATTAATACACAGAAATCTGTTGCATTCCTATACACTAACGGTGAACGAGCAGAAAGAGAAATCAGGAAAACAATTCCATGCACAATTGAATCAAAAAGAATAAAATACCTAGGAATAAACCTAACCAAGGAAGTGAAACACCCATACCCTGAAAACTACAAGACACTCATGAGAGAAATTAAAGAAGATACCAATAAATGGAAATACATCCCGTGCTCATGGATATGAAGAATTGATACTGTCAAAATGGCCATCCTGCCTAAAGCAATCTACAGATTCAATACAATCTCTATCAAAATACAAACAGCATTCTTCAATGAACTAGAGCAAATAGTTCTAAAATTCATATAGAACTACAAAAGACCCCAAATAGCCAAAGCAATCCTGAGAAGGAAGAATAAAGCGGGGAGAATTACGATGACTAAAAGCTCTACTAGAAAGGCACAGTACTCAAGACAATTTGGTACTGGCACAAGACGAGACCAAGAGACCAATGGAACAGACTAGAGAGCCCAGATATAAACCCAAGCATATATGGTCAATTAATATATGATAAAGGAGCCATGGATATACAATGGGGAAATAACAGCCTCTTCAACAGCTGGTGTTGGCAAAACTGGACAGCTACATGTAAGAGAATGAAACTGGATTACTGTCTAACCCCATACACAAAAGTAAACTCAAAATGGATCAAAGACCTGAATGTAAGTCATGAAACCATAAAACTTAGAAAAAAACATAGGCAAAAATCTCTTGGGCATATATATGAGCAACTTCTTCATGAACATATCTCCCCAGGTAAGGGAAACAAAAGCAAAAATGAACAAGTGGGACTATATCAAACTAAAAAGCTCTGTACATCAAATGACACCATCAGCAGAACAAAAAGACATCCTACAATACGGGAAAATATATTTATAAACGACATATCTGATAAGAGGTTGACATCCAAATTATATAAAGCGCTCACACACCTCAACAAACAAAAAGCAAATAAGCCAGTTAAAAATGGGCAGAAGATGTGAATAGACACTTCTCCAAAGAAGAAATTCAGATGGCCAACAGGCACATGAAAAGATGCTCCACATCGCTAATCATCAGAGAAATGCAAATTAAAACCACAATGAGGTATCACCTCACACCAGTTATGACGGCCAACATCCAAAAGACAAACAACAAATGTTGGCGAGGATGCAGAGAAAGGGGAAGCCTCCTACACTGCTGGTGGGAATGTAAATTAGTTCAACCATTGTGGAAAGCAGTATGGAGGTTCCTTAAAAAACTCAAAATAGAAATACCATTTGACCCAGGAATTCCACTCCTAGGAATTTACCCTAAGAATGCAGCAGCCCAGTTTCAAAAAGACATATGCACCCCTATATTTATCACAGCATTATTTACAATAGCCAAGAAATGGAAGCAACCTAAGTGTCCATCAGTAGATGAATGGATAAAGAAGATGTGGTACATATACACAATGGAATATTATTCAGCCATGAGAAAACAAATCCTACCATTTGCAACAACATGGATGGAGCTAGAGGGTATTATGCGCAATGAAATAAGCCACGCAGAGAAAGACAAATATCAGATGATTTCACTCACCTGTGGAGTATAAGAACAAAGCAAAAACTCAAGGAAGAAAACAGCAGCAGACTCACAGAACCCAAGAATAGACTAACAGTTACCAAAGGGAAAGGGACTGGGGAAGATGGGTGGGAAGGGAGGGACAAGGGGGAAAAAGGGCTACTACAGTTAGCACACATAATGTAGCGGGGGTTTAGGGGATACGGGGAAGGCAGTATAACACAGAGAAGACAAGTAGTGATTCTACAGCATCTTACTACGCTGATGGACAGTGGCTGTAATGGGGTATGTGGTGGGGACTTGATAATAGCGGGAGTCTAGTAACCATAATGTTGCTCATGTAATTGTACATTAATAATAGCAAAAAAAAAAGATATATGCACACCCATGTTCATTGCAGTATAGTTTACAATAGCCAAAATATGGAAGCTACCAAAGTGTCCATTAATGAATGAATGGATAAAGAAAATGCTGTATACACACACAATGGAATATTATTCAGTCATAAAAAAAGATGAAATCTTGCCATTTGTGACAACATGGATGGACCTCAAGAGCATTATGCTAAGTGAAATAAGTTGAAAACAAATACTGTATGACCTCTTTTATGTGGAAACCCCAAAAAAAAGCTCATTGATACAAAGAACAGATTGGTGGCTACTAGAGATGGCAGGCGTGGTTTGGAGAAATGGGTTAAGTTGGGAAAAAAAGAAATTCTATACTAAAAACCTATTTGAAACCACAGTTCTGTGGCCCATCTTGAGAGATATAAAATAACATTACTATTTGTATGAAACAATATTAAAGAGGAAAAATGGAACATAAATGATATTTTTAAGACAAAGTAATAGATTGGTTATACCTAGCTGAATGCTTTTATGTAGAGTAGTAAAGACAGCCTATTTTGAATATCAAAAATGGCTTAACATAAAAAAAAATAGGTTCTAGTGATATTCAAATCCTGGTTCTAACACTTAACTGCTTAGGGGATTTACTTAACTTCCCTGTGCCTCAGTGTTCTCACCTGTAAAAGAGATATAGCTATACCTATCTCACAGAATTGTTGTGAAGCCTTACATGAGTTAACAAGTGTTTTAGTGCTTCAACTAGTGTCTGGTGCATGTACTCAGCTGTTAACTACTATTATCAAGATCTAGATTTTCCCAAGATCAGCGTAGGGTAACGTATCAATATTTAAATTTCTGGATCTATGAAATTATAGACAAAATCCTGGTTACATTTTAGTAATTCCATCAAAGAACTAGCAGGCCAATGGGGGGAATCTAGTAACCACAATGTTGCTTATGTAATTGTATATTAATGATACCAAAAAAAAAAAAAAGAACTAGCAGGCAATAAGGCCCTTCCTAAAGCAATTACTTCTCTTTAACATCTCTGTGAAATACAACATCAAGGATATTCGTAATCCTTCAGTAAAAGACTAAAAACTATAGTTACAAAAGACCTATGAAAAGATCACCAGGCTTTATATATACAACATGAGCAAACACATTTCCGAATTTCTTCCAATGTAAGGCTTTCAAAGATTCAAATCTAACATTTAGCCTCATCCTCAACAAAAGTGTAGAAATGTTTTGAATATTATTTACATTGACTCTAGTTTTTGCGACATTTTAATCTGTTAAAAATCCTATGGAAAACTAACTCACTTATGAAATTAAACTTGATACCAAAGCCTGAAAGAAAGGGAGAAAGAAGGAAAAGAAAGGAAGAAAGGTCAATTTCACTTGTTTAAACACAGACAGAAAAAAATCATACTAAAAATAAATAAATAAATAACATTTAGTACTATACTAACAAAATACTATGTCAAGAGCAAGTAGGGCCCATTCCAGTAATATAAATTACACATGTATTATGTATAGCCCAAACATACTATCTCAAGAAATGCCAAAAAAGTATTTACTTGATACATTTTTTTAATGGTACTCTAAGAAATTCAAAACTTGAATAAACCGAACTAAATACCTTTCCTATAACCAGTGATATATTGTTAATGAAAGATTATACAAACCTATATAAAATTTTAGTGCTAGAAAAAAAAAACACTCACCCATTCAAAAACATACATTAAGTGTTTACTATGTACCAAATAATATCCTAGATACTAGATACAGTAGCAAAAAAACCCATAAACATCAGCCTTCCTAAAGCTTACATTTAATAATTAAGAAAAGTTGTTTTCCTTTTCCTATGGGAAGACCTAATATCGTAAAGATGTAACTTCTCTGCAAATTAATCTATAAGCTTAACATTATTTTAATCAAATCTCAATATAATTTTCTGCTGTGGAATTTGAAAAAGTTATTATAAAGGTCATGTGGAAGATTAAATATGTGAGACTAGACCAAAATATTGAATAAGAACAGTAATGGTAGCAATCCTGAGAAGGAAGAATAAAGTGGGGGGGGGGGGCAGGATTATGTTCCCAGACTTCAAGCTCTACTACAAAGCCATGGTATTCAAGACAATTTGGTACTGGCACACAGTCCATAAACCAATGGAACAGACTAGAGAGCCCAGATATAAACCCAAGCATATATGGTCAATTAATATACGATAAAGGAGCCATGGACATACAATGGACAAATGACAGCCTCTTCAACAACTGGTGTTGGTAAAACTGGACAGTTACATGCAAGAGAATGAAACTGGATTATTGTCTAACCCCACACACAAAAGTAAACTCAAAATGGATCAAGGACCTGAATGTAAGTCATGAAACCATAAAACTCTTAGAAGAAAACATAAGCAAAAATCTCTTGAATATAAACATAAGCAACTTTTTCCTGAACGTATCTCCTCAAGCAAGGGAAAGAAAATAAAAAATGAACAAATGGGACTACATCAAGCTAAAAAGCTTCTGTACAGCAAAGGACACCATCAGCAGAACAAAAAGACATCCTACAGTATGGGAGAATATATTTGTAAATGACATATCCGACAAAGGGTTAACCGAAATATATAAAGAACTCATATGCCTCAACACCCAAAAAGCAAATAACTCTATTAAAAAATGGGCAGAGGATATGAACAGATATGAACAGATACTTCTCCAAAGAAGAAATTCAGATGTCCAACAGGCACATGAAAAGATGCTCCACATGGCTAATTATCAGGGAAATGCAAATTAAAACACAATGAGATATCACCTCACACCAGTAAGAATGGCCAACACAGAAAAGACTAGGAACAACAAATGCTGGTGAAGATGCAGAGAAAGGGGAACTGTCCTACACTGCTAGTGGGAATGTAAACGAGTTCAACCATTGTGGAAAGCAACATGGAGGTTCCTCAAAAAACTAAAAATAGAAATACCATTTGACCCAGGAATCCCACTCCTTGGAATTTACCCAAAGAATACAACTTCTCAGATTCAAAAAGACATATGCACCCCTATGCTTATCGCTGCACTATTTACAGTAGCCAAGATATGGAAGCAACCTAAGTGTCCATCAGTAGATGAATGGATAAAGAAGATGTGGTACATATACACAATGGAATACTATTCAGCCATAAGAAAGAAACAAATCCTACCATTTGCAACAACATGGATAGAGCTAGAGGATATTACGCTCAGTGAAATAAGCCAGGCAGAGAAAGACAAATACCAAATGATTTCCCTCATTTGTGGAGTATAACCACGAAGCAAAACTGAAGGAACAAAACAGCAGCAGACTCACAGACTCCAAGAAGGGACTAGTGGTTACCAAAGGGGAGGGGTGGGGAAGGATGAGTGGGGAGGGAGGGAGAAGGGGATTGTGGGGTATCATGATTGGTGCACATGGTGTGTGTGGGGTCACGGGGAAGACAGTATAGCTCAAAGAAGGCTAATAGGGACTCTGTGGCATCTTACTATACTGATGGACAGTGACTGCAATGGGGTATGGGGGGACTCGATAATTAGGGTGAATGTAATAACCACATTGTTTTTCTTGTGAAACCTTCATAAGAGTGTATATCAATGATACCTTAATAAAATAAAAGAAAAAAAAAGAATAATGGCAAAAGATAGTCGAAATGTCCACATAAAAAAGAAAATCCAAAAACAGATGTAGATTTGTAATAATACTTCAGTATACACAAAAGCAACCTTTCAAATAGGAAAATGATAGACAATTCACTATGTGATGTTGGTAAATAATTATAGAAAGACAGAATTGGATCTGTACCTCATACTTAACACCAAAATTAAAGACATACTTAAATTTTTAAAATGAAATTAACAGCTTAAAAGAAAATATAGGTGATAAGTTATATGTTAATTAGTACCTGTTTTCAAAGATATCACTCCCCGTAAATTCTATAATTAAGAATACCATAAAACAAATGAAAACACTTAATATTATAAAAACTGGCATTCACATCTTATACAAATGTGGGAGTCTATAATGTTATAACCTATCTGGAAGGCAATAATGGAAATTCATTTTTTAAATCTTATAAATTTTCCAAAATCTTGACTTAGAAGTTCTATGTCTAGGAATCGCTAGTAAGGACAGGAACAACCATGCCCATATACAGAGTTAGCTCTAAGGATATTCATTCCATTCCTCCACTGTTCATAATGGTAAAATTTGGAAAAGAAATTTAAATGTCCAACAATAGGAATTTGTTAAGTAATGGTACATATTTATAAAGAAATACTATACAGCTATTAATGATGTTTTCAATCAAAATTGCTGTACTAGGTAAAGGTTTGAAATGTATTATTAAGTAGAAAAGGTAGATTAAAAATATATGATTCCAACTTCATGAAAGCTATCATGCACAAAGACTAAGGGTTTTCTAGCAAAGTTCAAATGGTGATTATCGACAGAATTACAGGTAGTTTATACTTTGGTCTTCGTATTTTTCTAATTTCCTAAATTTTGTCTGTAAACACAATTTTAATATGTGTTTTTATTTTAAAAACCAGTTCATTTCCATTAAGTAAACAATCAGAACACGTAACTATATGTAAATAAACCATCACTCTACAATATGGTCATGTAACTATTAGAACTCTTTTTTGTCAAAACTTGATTTTACAGCCCTAAAACTTCAAGCTACCAAGAAATGCCATCTGCCAGTGTCTCAAAAGTTTTTCCATTTTGAAAGAGGCAGTTGGAGTCAACTTTCTTCTGAGAAGGAAATAATTAACTATCAAGTACAAAGAAAATTTTCAGGTTCAGGAATTCAGAGCCAGTGAACATTATAGTTTCCCAAGTGCCATGGGACATGTCTTGTTTATTGGTGACCAAGAAAATTTCACAGATAACAGGAAGAAAGAAGAAGAAAAAAAAAGACAGGCTTTGTTTTTAAGTAAAGTTAAGCTTGAGGGAGAGAATTAAGCAAGTTAATACTTTTAGCTACTTAAGAATGGACTGTGTTGAGTATCCCACTCACTGCTTTAGGAAACAGATAAATAGTTACTCATATGTTTGATATTAGTTACCGAACACTATTACTATTATTAACTACTGGATATTAGTTAACTTCAAAAGTATCTAATAAGATGTAGTAAGTAGGAAACATTTTTTTAAGTATCAAAACCGGATATATAATGTAATGCTCAGATTTTAATTGGGTATTAATACAGAGGGATTTATTACATTACTCTATTTCTTTCACATACTCTCTTGGATCAATACAATATTTAACTAAAATTAATACAAATACATGTATTTTATTTTAAAAACAAAAATATGTGTATGTGAAAAAATCACACACACACACACACACAAACTCTATATATATACTATTAGATTACTCCCCACAGCATATTCTCTTATCTCTTTCACCTTAAAAAACAAGTCCTCTCCTAATCTCATTTCCCTCTCCAGTTACAACATTCATTTCTCTCTTCCTCTTTGCAACTTGTCAAAAGAACTCTCTATGCATTGTCTCTAGTGTATCTCTTCTAATTTTCTTTTGAATTCACTACAATCAAGCTTTCATCCTACCACTTCACTGGTGAAATTGTAAAGTCAAAGGCCTCCAGCAAACTATGTACAGTAATGAGCTGAATCTTAGTCCTAACCTTATTTGATCTTTCAACATCATTTGACGTAAGTGATTGCTGTCTCCTCTCTGAAACATTTTTCCCTTGGCATCCAGGACACCTTATCTTCCTGATTTCCCTCCCACACTCCTGCTCTTGGTGACCTTATTTAATGTCATGGTTTTAAATATTTATATGCTGAAGAATCTCAATGCGTCAGTCTAGGTATCTACTGTGAATTCCAGGCCAGCATATACAAATGTCTCCTTAACATCCCTGCTTGAAGTCTATCATCAGATATCTCAAACTTAGTATGTCCAGAACTGAACTCCTGAATCCCCACAAACCTGCTTGCTCCTCCCACAGGCTCTTTCATATCAGTTGACAGCCAGTGTACCATTCAGGCTCAGGTCAAAAGCCTCAGCATCAACCATGGCTCCTATCTCAAACCTCATGAACCCATCAGCAAAACTTCTCAATTCTTCAACATCTTCAAAATATGTACACTGCTACCATCCAAACTATCGCCCTCTTTTGCCTAGAATCTTACGAAAACCTAGAAACTTTCCTCTAGTCCCCTAGTACCTTTTCCAAGACTCAATACAGGTTGAGTTGTACTAAATCCTTTACTGTCCAACTGAGGTCCATCAGATTATTGAATGAATAGCTGCTTCACAGGAACACTGAGTTGAACTGAGCGTGTCACTCTTTCAAGACTCCTCAAGTCTTTAAAGTTCTGGGAGAATTGTTAATTCTGCATGGTATATACACAAGAGTTGGCTATACTATTCTCAGTTATTTTTCTGTATTAAAAAAATTTTGCTAGGAATTAATTGAAATGAAAACTAAGGATGTATCTTGGTCCCTGCTACTGTATTAATGGTCTGAGTTTTCCCTTATAACAATTCTGTGTAACTTATTCCTCTACTATCTATTTCTTAAAACACAAGTGTCACATTCCTTAACAGAATTCATTATATGTGGATAAAAGTGGGAGATTATCATCTGATGCTTACTATTAGCCCATTTTGTCTCTAATATGACAAAGACTGTAATTACATTTATGGGACATCATCTATATTATTAGCCTAACATTTGTAGTCAGGAAGGAAAGCAGCTAGAAATTCACAATATATTTAAAACACAATACTTCATATAAAGAAAAGAAACTGATCAGCCAAACAGGAAAAGTTATGTTTAATTTGTAGTTTTCAAAAGTAAAATCATTCAGTTGTGGCAAAATAACTACCCTTACAATAACTCCCTGTGTTATATACTCAATGCCTACAGTTTTTAATGACACTCTTTGTTTCAAATATGGAACTATGTATATTCAGCAAGCCTAAAACACAGGTGAATGTTCTTTCTTCAATATCAGAAAACACACTACTTTATACTGTTATCTTCTATGCTAACTCTGACCTACTGATATTATATGAAGTAGCTAAGTTTAGAAGTACAGTTAAGTAATCATTTTAATGGTAAAAGGTAACCATTCTCCTGTTTTTTTCTATTGTTTTGATTAGATTGTTATTCTTCACATTAATAGAAGGAGGAGAGAGCTGAAATCAAGCAAAAAAAATTTCAGTTACAGTTCCTTCAGGCTTACCTCTTAATTTACATTCATTAATAAGGTCACTAAAATTGTTAAAATACAGGCAATTCAGTTACCTACTAATTTAGCCTGCTAAAAGGAGGACTGAGCCCTAAGGGGTGGTTATGTGCCTACACATACATGTATTTATGCATCAGAGTATACAGAGTATGCATATGGCAAAGACTAAAATGATGCCGGAGCTTGTGAGAATAGTTAACCTTATTTTCTCATATAACAGCTTGAAAAGTAACAAAATATAAGCAAATAAAATGAACTATCTCTAGAAACACTCCCCCATGCACAACTTACCTAAAGTCTTCGTGTTTGCTAGGAGAGCTTCCTCATAAGACAATATATAGTAAAGCACCAAAAGCTGTGCTGTGATACTGAACCGCTGATTAAGACGGACGGTGTCACCCTGGAGGTAGTATTGTAAATACTTTAAAATACTGTTCAATTTCATGAGTGTTTTTTTTAATAGTAAAAGCACTCAAAACAGACTATTCAGTGCTGCCTCTACCAACCAAGCTCAAATAAAATGGGAGAAACAATGCTGTTTAACCTCAAAGAGACAACTTCAATTAAATTTGAGATGGATGGGGGATGAAAGGCAATATGCTGAAGTCTTTAAGAAAGGAAAAAAAAAAAGACTTCAGCTGTTAACAGCAGTCCTATAAGGCTGCTTCTGAAAAAGGCTTACAGGAGTCTCAAGTACCATCTGCGATTATGATGAAGAAAATAACTGCTAGAAAGATATTGCACATTTAATATGTTTGTGAAAAATCAACTGTTTCCCTCTAAAAATATGGAGAGAAGACTTCCTTCAAATTTTCCATAAATGAATCTCAATGTATGATTCCCAGAAAGTTAAACAAACCTGTGATGAATGTGTAAAATGTTACATAGCCCTTTGTTAAGCACACAGTCTCCAGCATGCTCCCTTCAACTTTAAAATGGAGTTTTTAAAAGAATTCTTCAGAACATGCCTATTCAACAAACTACCTGGAACTAATCTTTTAAATTTTTATAAGTGATTTAAAGAAATTTAATCCCATTTTAAATTCAGAACCCTTAGAAAAGCCTTCAAATAATCAGGAAAAACTATGGAATAAATCAGAAGGGTAAACTAAAGAAAAATAAGCTAATGAATATAAAAGAACCATTATTTTACCCCAATGACTCCTTGGAAGATACTGAGTATCTCCTGTTCTGTGACTGGCTGATTTGTGGCTTCTGGATTAGATTTAGATGCAGGAGTAAGTATAGAATTTATATATACATCTATCAGGGGAAGTAATTGAGGATGGAGTGGAGTGGACGTCTCACACAGCTGTCTGTAAATCCAGTCCTAAAAGAGAAGTTTATAGGTAATAAGTAAATTATGGCAATAAGAAAAGGCAAGCAAAATTTCAAAAGCACATAAAATTTTATGTGATTTATGAATCAGTGAAAATCTCTAACTTTTAGTAAGTACAAATATATTACCTAGCTTCACAATTGTCTTTCATTTAAAAACACGAACTTTTATGTCCTACTACAAAATATTGTCCAGTGGAAGATAAATCTAAAATGATGAGTCACGGTTTTGAGTATGTACTTCAGGTTTTTAATCTATTACTTTTTAAATAGTGGGAAACCATTGCAAATGCCTACTATACCTGTATTTAGAGCAACATACATGTTGTCACTGAAGAGCCCACAGAAAAGGACTTTAGGAAGAGGGATAGTTCTCTACAGCAAACCCTCAGATAGTTTAAGAAAGTGGTTTGACATCCACTAATGGAAGACTATCACTTAACTACCTACACAGAGGACATGTAGAAATGTTGGGTGTACATTTGGACTCTTAATTCTTACCTATTTCACTTCCTAAAAATATAAAAAAGCAGAAGATAAAATCTACCTGGAAAATAACTTCACTGAATCATGAAAACATGGATAATTAAAAGTGATATATCAAAAGATGGCGGCGTGAGAGGTGAAACACAGGCTTCCTCCTAAAACCGCATATAATAGGAAAATATAACTAATACAACTAATCCTGAAAGAGCAACAGGAAAGAGGACTGCACCAGACTGCATACACTTGGAGAAGAGAGCAGACCTCAAAAAACAGGGTAACATACCAAAGCTGTGGCTCGGTGGGACCCAAGCCCTTCCCCACACCAGCTCACCGGTGAGAAGAAGAGAAACGGAGCAGGGAGGTAGTGGAGGCCTGGGACTGCTGAATACCTCACTCCGCAGATCTGCTCTAGGAGCAGAAACATATATTTCATGGTGCTTTCATGGTATTCTCGTGATTACGGGGTTGGGAAGCTAAGACAGGCAGAATTCCTGGAGAGACAGAGATTCCAGACACTTATGGAAAACAGAGATCCATATCCAGCTGCTCTGGGACAAAAGAAAGGCAGGCAGTCTGAGAGACTTCCTAACAAGGAAGCATTTAGCAAGAGGGCTGCTAAAGGGTCAAAGATTGCACAGAGCTTACTGCTCAGGAGAGAGGACAGGTAGACAAAATTGTCTGGGTGCACTCTGTCCAGCAGGTTGGGAGCTTTGCCATATAGACTCTCATATTTAAGGAGGAAAAAGAAATGTTCCTCCTTAGACGATGTACAGGGGCTCCAGCTCCCTGGCTGCCTACACAGCCCCAAGGAACCCCTTTGTGACACACAGCCTACTATGCATTTCTCCAGGCCAGCCTTACCAGGCTCTCAAACCGGCAAACCCTACCCTGGCGTTAGGACAGGCAGAGGAAAGATCTGTCTACACCAACTACAAATGCAAAGCATGCAGGCTTATACCTGTGTGCTCGTCCCACTGGTTCAGGCAGTGGAGACAGGCATAGCAGCCGGGAAACAGGAAACAGCTCTTTCCTCCCCCCAGGCAACAAAACCACTCCCGTATGATCCCTGACATTGGTTCAAGGGCTGAGCAGCTACAGGGGGTAGAGCTTCTGGGAACTAGAGGGTGCCATAAGCAAATATGAAACGCCAAAGGAACCTTGTTCAGAGTAAAATTATTAATACAACTCCTGAAAAGATTTAAATGACATCAACCTCATGAGTCTTCCTGAAAGGGAGTTCAAATTAAAAATCATTAACATGCTCATGGAAGTACAGAAAGATATTCAAGAACTAAGGAATGAATTCCGGTCAGAGATGCAATCGTTGGAGAGCACAATGGAGGGTATTAAAAGAAGACTGGATATGGTGAAGGAGATGATAAATGAAACAGAAACTAGAGAAGAGGAATACAAAGAAGCTGAGGCACAGAGAGAAAAAAGGATCTCTAACAATGAAAGAATATTGAGAGAACTGTGTGACCAATCAAAGCGGAAAAATATTTGCATTATAAGGGTACCGGAAGAAGAAGAAGAGAGTAAAAGGGATAGAAAGTGTCCTTGAGGAGGAAATTGCGGAAAACTTCCCCAATCTTGGGAAGGACACAGTCTCTCAGTCCATGGAGATGCACAGATCTCCCAACACAAGGGCCCAAGGATGACAACACCAAGACATATAGTAATTAAAATGGCAAAGATGAAGAATAAGGACAGACTATTAAAAGCAGTCAGAGAGAGAAATAAGATCACATACAAAGGAAAGCCCATTAGGCTATCATCAGACTTCTCAACAGAAACCTTACAGGCCAGAATGGAGTGGCATGACGTATTTAATGCAATGAAGCAGAAGAGCCTGAACCAAGAATAGTTTATCTGGCAAGATTATCATTTAAATTTGAAGGAGGGATTAAACAATTTCCAGATAAGTAAAAGCTGAGAGAATTTACCTCCCACAAACCATCTCAACAGTGTATTTTGGAGGGACTGCTATAGATGGAAGTGTTCCTAAGGTTTCATAGCTGTCACCAGAGGTAATAAAACCATAGTAAAGGAAGTAGAACACCTAATTACTAAACAAATGCAAAATTAAATTAACTATGCCCAAAGTAAATCAAGGGATAGACAAAGAGCACAGAATATGATACCTAATATATAAAGATTGGAAGAGGAAGAAAAAGGAGGAAGAAATAAAAAAACCTTTACATTGGGTTTGTAATAGCATATTATGTGAGTTAAGTTAGACTCTTAGATAGTAAGGAAGTTAACCTTGAACCTTTGGTAACCATGAATCTAAAGCCTGCAATGCCAGTAAGTACATACCTATCCATAATTACCCTAAATATAAATGCACTGAAAGCACTAATCAAAAGACATAGACTCACTGAACGGATAAAAAAACAAGACCCATCTATATGCTGCTTACAAGAGACTCACTTTAAACCCAAAGACATACACAGACTAAAAGGCAAGGATGGAAAAAGATATTGCATGCAACTAATAGGGAGAAAAAAGCAGGAATTGCAGTACTTGTATCACACAAAATAGACTTCAAAACAAAGAAAGTCACAAGAGACAAAGAAGGACATTACATAATGATAAAAGGGTCAATTCAACAAGAAAATATAACAATTATAAATATCTATGCACCTAACACAGGAACACCTACATATGTGAAACTAATACTAACAGAATTAAAGGGGGAAATAGAATGCAATGCATTCATTGTACGAGACTTCAACACCCCACTCACTCTGAAGGACAAATTAACCAGACAGAAAATAAGTAAGGGGACAGAGGCACTGAATAACACAGTAGAACAGATGGAACTAAGAGACATCTACAAAACTCTACACCCAAAAGCAGCAAAATACACATTCTTTTCAAGTGCACATGGAACATTTTCAAGAATAAATCATATACTAGGCCACAAAAAGAGCCTCGGTAAATTCAAAAAGATTGAAATTGTACCAACCAGTTTCTCAGACCACAAAGGTATGAAACCAGAAATAAATTACGCAAAGAAAATGAAAATTCCCACAAACACATGGAGGCTTCACAACATGCTCATAAATAACCAATGGATGAACAACCAAATAAAAACAGAGATCAAGCAATATATGGAGACAAATGACAATAATTCAACACCACAAAATCTGTGTGATGCAGCAAGGGCCAT
This sequence comes from Smutsia gigantea, assembly GCA_032199065.1. Lineage (NCBI taxonomy): Eukaryota > Metazoa > Chordata > Mammalia > Pholidota > Manidae > Smutsia > Smutsia gigantea. The sequence goes on from JAVSCE010014164.1 coordinate 136,108, forward strand.
GCCAAGAGAGAAATATATTGCAATACAGACCTACCTCAGGAAGGAAGAACAATCCCAAATGAACAATCTAAACTCACAATTAACGAAACTAGAAAAGGAAGAGAGAAACTAGAAAATAAATCAGGCCGAAAGTCAGTTGAAAGAGGGATATAATAAAGATTAAAGCAGAAATAAATAAAATTGAGAATAAAACAATACAAAGAATCAATGAAAGCAGAAACTGGTTATTCCAGAAAATAAGCAAAATAGATAAACCCTTAGCCAGATTTATCAAGAAAGAAAGAGAGTCTACTCATATAAACAGAATCAGAAATGAGAAAGGAAAAATCCCTACGGATACCACAGAAATACAAAGAATTATGAGAGAATACTATGAAAAATTATATGCTAATAAACTGGATAACCTAGAAGAAATGGACAAGTTTCTAGAAAAATACAACCTTCCAAGGCTGACCCAGAAAGAAACAGAAAATCTGAACAGACCAATTACAAGCAACAAAATTGAACTGGTAATCAAAAACCTACCTAATAAAAAAAACCCTGGACCAGATGGCTTCACTGCTAAATTTTATTACACATTTAGTGAAGACCTAATACCCATAGTCCTTAAAGTTTTCCAAAGAGTAGAAGAAGAGGGAATACTTCCAAACTCATTCATGAGGCCAGCATCACTCTAATACCAAAACCAGGCAAAGACAACACAAAAAAAGAAAATTACAGACCAATATCCCTGAAGAACATAGATGGAAAAATACTCAACAAAATATTAGCAAACCAAATTCAAAAATACATCAAAAAACGGGGGAGGGCTCAAGATGGAGGCGTGAGCAGGGCGGCGGAAATCTCCTCCCAAAACCATTTATATTTTTGAAAATACGACAAATACAACTATTCCCAAAAGAGAGACCAGAAGATACAGTGCAACAGCCAGGCTACATCAACATCTGTGAGAACTAAGCATCTCATGAAGGGGGTTAAGATACAAAGCAGTGACCCGGCGGACCCAGAGCACTCCCCCTATCCCAACTCATCAGCAGGAGGAAAAGAATCAGAGTGGGGAGGGAGTGGAAACACAGGACTGCTAAAAAACCAGCCCTGGTGATCTGCACCGGGAGCACAGACACACAACACATGCTGTACAGGAGATTAGAGAAACGGAAGGTCAGAATCTGAGACAGAGACTGCAAGTGGGTCCCCAAAGCCAGCTCCCCAGGGACAAAAGAAAAGTGGGCGCTTTTTAAAATGTCTTCAAGATACAAGGGCCCAACAGCTGAACAAAATCGTCCCAGCTCAGACAGCAGGCTGGGAATCTTGAGGAACTTTGGGCCCCCTAACCCCCTGCCAAGTAAAGCAGACCCGAAGCCCCTAACGGTGATAAGCAGTGTGCCATGCGTTTCCCCCAGCCGGTGCTGCAAATAGACCGGCTGCCCTGCCACAGCTGCAGAGCATCCAGACAGCGGCTGAACCCACAGAAACCACAGAGTCTCCTCACAGCGAAGAGCTAACCAGACGGGCAGTGGAAGCCGGAACAATGTCCAGAAGGCACAAAGGGGCCCGTCCCTGCAGTAGAACACACCTGGAATGGCAGCCACCACCCCCTTCCCTCCCGCAGTGCTCTAGGCTAGCCTGAGGGCTGTCCCACCCACGGCAGCTCAAGGGATTGTCCCAGGGACTGCCACCCAGTGTGCAGGTAACCAGCACAGGCTGCAGAGAAGGGTAAGGCGAAAACAAGCAGGAAGGGACTTTGTTCTCCCACCTGACACATATGCCACCTGCCTGCGACCACTTCTATCAATATGAAAAGACAGAAGAAACTGGTCCACTCAAAAATCACTCAGACAACTCCACAGACAGGGCCTGGTGGGATAGATTTAACCAATCTTCCTGAAAAAGAATTCAAAATAAAAGTCATAACCATGCTGTTGCACCTGCACAGAGAAATATGTAAGAGGTAAGGGATGAAGTCTGGAGGGAGATTACAGAAATGAAACAATCGACTGAGGGACTTAAGAGCAGACTGGACGAGGTGCAAGAGACTGTTAATGGAATAGAAATCAGAGAAGAGGAGTACAGAGAAGCAGAGGCAGAGAGAGATAAAAGGATCACTAGGAATGAAAGAATATTAAGAGAACTGTGTGACCAATCCAAACGGAACAATATTCACATTATAGGGGTACCAGAAAAGAAGGGAGAGAAAAGGGATAGAAAGTGTTTTTGAAGAAACACTGGCAGAAAACTTCCCAAAGCTGGGGAAGGAAATAGTCTCTCAGATGATTGAAGCCCACAGATCTCCCAACACAACGGACCAAAGGAGGACAACACCAAGACATAATAATTAAAATGGCAAAGATCAAAGACAAGGACAGAGTATTAAAGGCAGCCAGAGAGAGAGAAAAGATCACCAGAAAGGAAAACCCATCAGGATATCATCAGACTTCTTGACAGAAACCTTACAGGCCAGAAAAGAATGCCATGATATATTTAATGCAATGAAACAGAAGGGCCTTGAACCAAGACTATTGTATCCAGCATGATTATTATTTAAATTTGAGGGAGGGATTAAACAATTCCCAGACAAGCAAAAGTTGAGGGAATTTGCCTCCCCAAACCACCTCTACAGGGTATCTTAAAGGGACTGCTCTAGATGGAAGCACTCCTAAGACTAAATAGATGCCACCAAAGAAAATAAAATCACAGCAAAGAAAGCAGACCATCCAAATACTAACCAAAGGCAAAAAATAAAATCAACTATCCATAAAAACAGTCAAAGGAAACACAAAAGAGTACACAATAAAACACCTAACATATAAAGAATGGAGGAGGAAGAATAAGAAGGGAGAGAAATAAAGAATCATCAAACTGTTCTTATAACAGCTTAATAAGAGAGTTAAGTTCGACTGTTAGATAGTAAAGAAGCTACCCTTGAACCTTCGGTAACCATGAACCCAAAGCCAGCAATGGCAACAGCACATATCTATTGATATTCACCCTAAATGTAAATGGACTGAACGGAAAAATCAAAAGACACAGAGTAACAGAATGGATAAAAAGCAAGACCCATCTATATGCTGCTTACAAGAGACTCACTTCAAACCCAGAGATATACACAGACTAAAAGTGAAAGGATGGAAAACAACAGGGAGAAAACAGCAGGTGTTGCAGTACTTGAATCAGACAAAATAGACTGCAAAACAAAGAAAGTAGCAAGAGATAAAGAAGGACATTACATGATGATAAAGAGGTTAGTCCAATGAGAGGATATAACCATTATAAATATATATGCACCCAACATAGGAGCACCGACATATGTGAAACAAATACTAACAGAATTAAAGGAGGAAATAGAAAGCAATGCATTCATTTTAGGAGACTCCAACACACCACTCACTCCAAAGGACAGATCAACCAGACAGAAAATAAGTAAGGACACAGAGGCACTGAACAACACACTAGAACAGATGGACCTAACAGACATCTACAGAACTCTACACCCAAAAGCAGCAGGATACACCTTCTTCTCAAGTGCACAATTGAACATTTTCCAGAACAGACCACATACTAGGCCACAAAAAGAACCTCAGTAAATTCAAAAAGACTGAAATTCTACCAACCAACTTCTCAGATCACAAAGGTATAAAACTAGAAGTAAATTGTACAAAGAAAACAAAAAGGCTCACAAACACATGGAGGCTTAACAACATGCTCCTAAATAATCAATGGATCAATGTCCAAATTAAAACAGAGATCAAGCAATATGTGGAGACAAATGACAACAACAGCACAAAGCCCCAACTTCTGTGGGATGCAGCAAAGGCAGTTCTAAGAGGAAAATATATTGCAATCCAGGCCTATTTAAAGAAGGAAGAACAATCCCAAATGAATAGTCTAAATTCACAATTATTGAAATTGGAAAAAGCAGAACTAATGAGGCCCAAAGTCAGCAGAAGGAGGGACATAATAAAGATCAGAGAAGAAATAAATAAAATTGAGAAGAATAAAACAATAGAAAAAAAATCAGTGAAACTAAGAGCTGGTTCTTTGAAAACATAAACAAAATAGATAAACCCTTAGCCAGACTCATTAAGAGAAAAAGAGAATCTACACACATAAACAGAATCAGAAATGAGAAAGGAAAAATCACAACAGACCCCAAAGAAATACAAGGAGAGAATACTATGAAAATCTATATGTTAACGAGCTGCAAAACCTAGAAGAAATGGACAACTTCTTGGAAAAATACAACCTTCCAAGACTGACCAAGGAAGAAACAGAAAATCTAAACAGACCAATTACCAGCAACAAAATTGAATCGGTAATCAAAAACTCTGGGCTAGATGGATTCACCGCTGAATTTTATGACATATAAAGAAGACATAGTACCCATTCTCCTTAAAGTTTTCGAAAAAATAGAAGACGAGAGAATACTTCCAATCTCATTCTATGAAGCCAGCATCACTCTAATACCAAAACCAGGCAAAGACACCATAAAAAAAGGAAACTATAGACCAATATCTCTGATGAACATAGATGCAAAAGTACGCAACAAAATATTACCAAACTGAATTCAAAAATACATCAAGAGGATCATACACCATGATCAAGTGGGACTCATCTCAGGGATGCAAGGATGGTACAACATTCGAAAATCCATCAACATCATCCACCACATCAACAAAAAGAAGGACAAAAACCACACGATTATGTCCATAGATGCTGAAAAAGCATTTGACAAAATTCAACATCCATTCATGATAGAAGCTCTCAACAAAATGGGTATAGAGGGCAAGTACCTCAACATAATAAAGGCCATATATGAAAACCCACCACCAACATACTTAACAGCAAGAAGCTGAAAGGTTTTCAACTAAGACTGCGAACAAGATATGCATGCCCCTTTTCCCACTGTTATTCAACATAGTCTGGAGGTCCTAGCCATGGCAATCAGACAAAACAAAGATATACAAGGCATCCAGATTGGTAAAGAAGAAGTCAAACTGTCACTATTTGTAGATGACATGATATTGTACATAGAAAACCCTAAAGACTCCACTCTAAAACTACTAGAACTAATATCTGAATTCAGCAAAGTTGCAGGATACAAAATTAATACACAGAAATCTGTTGCTTTCCTAGACACTACAGATGAACCAGCAGAAAGGAAAATCAGGAAAACAATTCCATTCACAATTGCATCAAAAAGAATAAAATATTGAGTAAAAAAACCTAACTAAGGAAGTGAAAGACCTATACCCTGAAAACTACAAGACACTCCTAAGAGAAATTTAAGAGGACACTAACAAATGGAAATTCATCTAACGCTCTTGGCTAGGAAGAATAAATATTGTCAAAATGGCTATACTACCTAAAGCAATCTACAGATTCAATGGAATCCCCATCAAACTACCAACAGCATTCTTCAATGAACGGGAACAAATAGTTCTAAAATTCATATGGAACCACAAAAGACCCTGAATAGCCAACGCAATCCTGAGAAGGAAGAATAAAGCAGGGGGGATCTCACTTCCCAACTTCAAGCTCTACTACAAAGCCACAGTAATCAAGACAATTTGGTACTGGCACAAGAACAGACCCACAGACCAGTGGAACAGAATAGAGAGTCCAGATATTAACTCAAACATAACGGTCAATTAATATACGATAAAGGAGCTGTGAATATACAATGGGGAAATGACAGCCTCTTCAACAGCTGGTGTTGGCAAAACTGGACAGCTACATGTAAGAGAATGAAACTGGACTACTGTCTAACCCCATACACAAAAGCAAATTCAAAATGAATCAAAAAACTGAATGTAAGTCATGAAACCATAAAACTCTTAGAAAATACCATAGACAAAAATCTCTTGGACATATACATGAGCAACTTCTTCATGAACATATCTCCCCGGGCAAGGGAAACAAAGCAAAAATGAAGAAGTGGGACTATATCAAACTAAAAAGCTCTGTAGAGCCAAGGACACCATCAACAGAACAAAAAGACATCGTACAGTATGGGAGAATATATTCATAAATGACATATCCAATAAGGGGTTTACATCCAAAATATATAAAGTGCTCACAAACCTCAACAAACAAAAAGCAAAAGTCCAATTAAAAAATGGGCAGAAGATCTGAACAGACACTTCTCCAAAGAAGAAATTCAGATGGCCAACAGGCACATGAAAAGATGCTCCACATCGCTAATCACCAGAGAAGTGCAAATTAATACAACAATGAGATATCACCTCACAGCAGTTAGGATGGCCACCATCCAAAAGACTAAGAACAACAAATGCTGGCAAGGATGTGGAGAAAGGGGCACCCTCCTACACTGCTGTTGGGAGTGGAAATTAGTTCAACCATTGTGGAAAGCAGTATGGAGGTTCCTTAAAAAACTAAAAATAGAAATACCATTTGACTTTGGAATCCCACTCCTTGGAACTTACCCAAAGATTACAACTTCTCAGATTCAAAAAGAAATATGCACCCCTATGTTTAACACAGCACTTTTTACAATAGCCAAGATATGGAAGCAACCTAAGTGTCCATCAGTAGATGAATGGATAAAGAAGATGTGGTACATATACACAATGGAATACTATTCAGCCATAAGAAAGAAACAAATCCTATCATTTGCAACAGCATGGATGGAGCTGGAGGATATCATGCTCAGTGAAATAAGCCAGGCGGAGAAAGACAAGTGCCAAATGATTTCCCTCATTTGTGGAGTATAACAAGGAAGCAAAACTGAAGGAACAGAACAGCAGGAGACTCACAGACTCCAAGAAGGGACTAGTGGTTACCAAAGGGGAAGGGTGTGGGAAGGCGGGTGGAGAGGGAGGGTGAAGGGGATTGAGTAGTATTATGGTGTGGGGGAATCATGGGGAAAACAGTGTAGCTCAGAGAAGGCAAACAGTGAATCTGTGGCATCTTACTACACTGATGGACAGTGACTGCACTGGGGTATGGGTGGGGACTTGATAATATGGGTAAATGTAGTAACCACATTGTTTTTTCATGTGAAACCTTCATAAGAGTGTATATCAATAATACCTTAATAAAAAATAAATAAATAAAGTGATACAGCAATGCATATATTGTTCATTGTTCTTTACAAATAAGAGAGCCTCTAAAAAAGGTTCAATTAGAGTTCTTTACCTCCTGGATTCAATTTCTTTGGAGAACCTTTTAGCTGTTTCATATAGCCAATTACAACAAATTTTTCAATTTATGTATGTAAAGTTAGGTGTCCCTGTGACAAATGTACAAATGCTGGCCATGGGTGACCAGTAACTGTTCGAGGAACAAAGCCAAAGTACAGAAAATGGCAATTTCTTACTACAGTTTAATGAAATAGCCATATGCTATTACCAGGCATTTAAATGAATCAATAACACTGTACTTTTATTAAATAACTAAACATTTATATTATTTACAAAATTTGAAGTTAAGTTTCTAATTATTATAACTATATAATTGACTAGTAACTAGACTCATTTCATACACAAAACCCACAGTCAAGACCTCCAAACTGAAACAGATTGGAAAAAAGCATTAAATTAGGTTGTAGCTTGAAATATAAATGTAAGGTCCTACTTTTATTGACACTTTGTGCTTAGTAAAGGAACGACTCCTGAGGAGCTGGTAAATACAGTGAATAGGCAAAAATCCTGTAATGTTGGCACTCAGATTGCTGGTGACAGGGACCCGAACTGCATGTGCTGTGACAACCTAAAAGGGAAAAATAGTGTTAACACATATGATAGAACCAAATATAAAATTATTCTGAAAGAGGGAGGATTAGAAGGTAGACTGCCAATTCTTAATACAAATATGATCCTTAGGAATTTAATTATTTTGAATGATAAGGAAGCATACATTTAAGGTTAGGTAAAGTTAATTTTTTTTGTTTTAAACACAAATATGTTGACAGTGACATAGTAAGGTAATTAAAATCTGGAATCATAAAATCCCTGCTCAATGACTATTGAATAAGTCACTCTATCTTCTGAGCCTATTTTCACATCCACAAAATGGGACAATACTGTCTTACTTGTCTCAAAAGGATTTTGTGAGGGGAAAAACTTTTGTTTTGAAGCACATATGTGAATTATAAAGTATCACATAAATATAAACATGAATTCTTATTATTATTCTTATATATTATGTCTTACACAGACCTCTAATTATCTTTCAAAGACCCTGGCCAAAGCTGTCATCCACTTGGTTCAAATTAAACACATGAGAAATAATTTACAAGTCTATGTCCTGTGTGTGACTGTTATGTGGGAGTATATGTGCACTGAAGGCAGAAGGGACAGTTTGGTATAGGGATGAGAATATTAATTATCCTAAAAGAAGCAACAATTATGGACCCATGAATATTTTCAGTATTTTATTTTTTTTAACATATTTTTCTTGCATTCTGAGATTTAAATGACCAATGAATCTGGCGATTAATTTTAAATTTCACATCAGTCTCCTTCACTGAAAAAATAAAATATCCTTAGAATTACCCATGGACAAAAGTGCTTGGGTCAAGTAAGAACATGTAAATAACAAGTATAAGGAATTTAGGCTCCAGTTTATAATCTATTTAGAAATGAACCTTACAACCTAAAGGTTTAAACAGGTCCCTGTTTTATTTTTCTCCTGACAAATCCAAATGCTTACCCCTGAGTGAAATTCCCTACCATCAATGTCTAAGACTATACTCTTTAAGTCTCTACTCAAAGTCTCCAAAATACGTAAAGTTAAAACAGGCTTTTTGTGGGCACTAAATAGCTTTGAAAGTATATTTTAGATGGGATTATTCTTTACAGAAGTTTCAAAGATTAAATAGATCATCAATGGAAACTAAAAAGGAATAGAAAAAGACTGTATTATTCTCTTAAACTGAGATATACAAGTATTCCCCCAAGGAATGTTCTAAGTGGAAGTTACAGATGTATCTAAGAATAAAGTTAAAAGAGTACCTGCTCGGTAAAAATTTCCTGAGTGAAGATAGTCTTCATCCTGCTCAAGGAGCTTGGCTTAATTACAATCTAAAACAACCAGAACAAGTCCAACAGCATGTGAAAATATGAAGTATGAAGCACAATTTTCTCTGGTAAATTTATTATCTAAAATGACTGTACTATATAAAATAATGTTCTAATAATCTGTTTCAGAAGGAGCTTCTGGAACCCAACATTAAAGTGTACTTTTCCTCAGAAACTGAACCAACATATAAATATATAAACCCTTCTTGGTAAATACTATTATTGGCATTTTAAGTCAGTAGGAAGAAGTGAATTGATTATTCAATAAATGGAGGTGAGGTAGCTACCTTTCTGGGGAATATATATATTTGCACTCATAACATCATATCCAAAGTAAACTCCAAGTGTACTAAAGATTTAAATGTAAAACATGAAGCCACTAAAACACTAGAAGAAAACATTGGTGACCATCTCTGTAAAGCCTAAGGAAAGAAAAACACTTCTAAGCTTAACAGCAAAGTTAGAACCACGAAAGAAATATTTATTATACTACACATCAAAAACCACATGGCAAAAAAGACTGGGAAAAATCAATTGCTACATACTTACTTCTTTGGTTTTAAAGACACTAAGGATTATATGATACATCACTGATTTAATAGCCCTTTTCTGTGTTTTCCAAGTTTTCTTCATTGAACATCTATTATTCTTGTTATAAATGTTTTCATAATGTATTCTTTATAAGAGCTCCTGATAAAATTTCAAACTATTAAATAACTAAACATACTTCAAAATGAAAATAATATATTTACTTTACACTACAAGAAAATTTCCCAGCTTAGAAACATCTTCTTTAGAAGAAAGATAAAAGAAAAATTACCTTCATCCCCAAAGTGGAACAGACCAAGTCAATGATAGCACTAAGCTGGTTGCTATGAAAGTACATAGCAACCAATAGTAACATCTCCCCAAAAGAAGCAGAGACGCCTGAAGTACTGTTGAAACAGAAAAGAAAATATGAATTTCCAGAGAGGATAAGAAAAGCATACTCAGCTAACTGAAACAAATAGAGTCATCTTACCTCTCAAAATAAGCTTCTTCTTTTATCATCCAACTTAGCCACACTACCATTAGCTGCTCCTGTTCAGGTGTACTACACAAAACATACCAGAATGTCACTGTTTTACACCAGATACACTCACATAAGAATAAGAAAGCCTTCTGGAATTATTTTTGGTAGAAATTATTTTTTCCTTCTCTACTATGAAATATTTATTCAAATTAATTGCTTGTTAAATTGGCCATTGTTATTGAGATATGAAGTAATTCTAGAGATGAAGAATGAGGACCTTTGCTTTTCTTCATGAATGTGAACAGTCTAACTCTCTCAAAGTCTTAGTTACTGCATTTGCAAGCTAGAGAGAGTGAACTTATTCACATTCCTTGGAAAAGAAAAGGCCCTATGGGATTAAAAGGTAAGAAGAACTACATTAATAACTGAGAAATCTAGTGTTAAAACTTAATCATCAAAAAGTCACAAACTGAGTGCTGTGACAGCAAAAAGTTAGCCCATCTTTTACCTGGAAAGTAAAATTTAATTTAAAGAAACATTTTGAGCAGAACTCAAAATTGTAGAAAAATAAGCAATCACTACTCAAAAAAAGAGACAGCCATGGGCTCATCAAATATGAAAAATGGTTATAAAACTCTACCAACAACAGTGACTTTTTAAAAGGGAATGCCTAGATCTAGATTGAAACGAACAAGTCAATTTTGATTTGTGAAAAGAATTTTCATCGAACTCTTTCTACTTCTCTGTAGCATAAATGGGTAAGACAAAAAGCCTGCTACACCAAGTTAAGAAAATTAAAAAGGTCATTCTCAACCATACCTAAATCATCCCATGAATAAAATACAGTTTTATGTGGTACAAAAACCACAGCCTTTAGAGCCTGCCAGACCTGAGTGGGAATCCCATCTCTGCTAATTACTGATAGGGTGACCTTGAACAAGAAAATTAAATACTCTTTCTGAACTTTAGCTCTCCTACCCATAAAATAGAGATAAAAATACCCACCTTATGGAATGAGGATTAGACACAATTGTTTAGAAATTACTTAAGGTAAAGAGAAAAAAGGTACTTCATTTTATGTACCTAATTTCACACTCTCTTGAAACTCCACTCAAATTACATTAAAAGGGTTTTATTAAAAGTTACAAATGCACACGATGATGATGAGGAATAACAACACAAAATACTGGAAGCTAGAGTGCAAACAGATGAGTGGTGATTGACTTAGCAACTTGAGAAAACAGAATACTAAGCTGGCAAGAGGGAAACCAATCCATTTTAAAACACAGAATCCTCAAAAGGCTCAGGAATTGACAGCTCCAGGAAGTTCTGGGAGTGAGAGTGAAGACAAAGACTAAATTAAAATGGTTGACAGTCTATGAAAGTAATAAACCTCCAAATCACCTTCTCCATTCTACACAACTATATGAATACTCATCCTCCAGTAGAGAGATTGGAGATTTATTCTCTGGAGATGGTAAAAGAGGATATCTCTAAACTGAGGGACAACCAGGGATATCTAAAGCACCATTCTGAAAGTTAGATAGAGTTATGTGAAAGGTTGTACTGCAGGCTGAGATCCCCCAGTCCTTAACCTTCACTTTTTAATTTTGCTTAAGGGTTTCTTACCAGGCCTTCACTTTCCAAACAAGGTGACAGTCTTCTCTAAAACTGTGTTAAGCCCTCGAGTTTCCCAAAGATCCACCTATGCACTAAGAGTTTCAAATCTGACTTTTATTTCTTACTCTTAAATATAAACAGACAATCAAGAACTATCAAACTCCTGAAAAAAGCTTCTAACTTGAAAATCAGAGGCCAAAAAAATGTAGAATAAAAGAAAGACAAATAAAAGACACAGCACAAATAAAACCTCCTCAATCATTATGATTAATGTCAGAGAAATCATGCTACCATGAAGCAATAGATACTATAAAGAAGAAACAATAAAAAAGAGCTCTTAGAAATCAAAAACTAAATAGGATAGAAGGTAAAAGGTGAAAATGAATCCTAAAATGTAGAATGAGCAGTATTTTTTTTGGAGTGATGAAATGTTCTAAAATTAGATTGTGGTGGTGGTTGCACAATTTTGCATACATAATAAAAACTATTGAATTGTACACTTTAAAATGGGTCAATCTTATGCTATTTAAATAGTCTCTAAATTAAGCTGTGTTTTAAAGAGCAGAACAAGACAAAGATAAGGAACACAAGAAAGAATAAAAAGTAAAACACTCATCTCAGGAAGTCCAATATCCAACTAAGAGGAGATTTTTGAGAGAAAGTCCATGTGGAAGACATTATCAACAAATTAGTTCAAGAAAATTTCCCAGATCTGAGTTCCCAGGTTCAAAGGGCTTACTGAATACCCAAGACAATAGACAAAAACAGACACACACCAAGGCTTATCATTCACAGGTTTCAAATCCCCAGGGACAAAAGCTAATCATAACATGTTCCCATATTAAAAAAGAACAGGCCACACAAAGCACCAGGCACCAGAAGGTCATGAGACTCTCAAAAGCAACACTGGAAATTAGAAGACAATGGAGCAAGATTTTCAAAATTTGCAAAGGAAATAACTTCCAATTTATAATTCTATACCCCATCACACTGTCAATCAAGTATCAAAGTAGAATAAAGACATTTTCAGAAATACACAGTCTCAAAATAATTTACTTCCCACATACCCATTCTAAAGAAGCAAAATGAGGGAGCAAATGAAAAAAGATGGAGACATGAGATACAGCAAACAGGAAATCCAACAGGATGGGAGCTGTGTACCAGGTGCAGAGGTAACCAGCAGATGGGAGCAGATCAAAATGTTACAGGAGAGAGTTCCTCATGCAAATGAAATTGACAGAACATCTAAAGAACATCTAAAGAGTCTAAACATCCTGAGAGGAGGTCTAGATTGGCAGAGTTTGAGGTTGCACTAACCTAAGTATACAGAACACCAAGCAAATGAAAAACAAAAAACACAAACACAGGGTAATTACTAATGCAAATAAGTTTTGTAGAGGAAAAGGAATCTACTATACGGTTGAGCCTCCAATAGTGTAATACAAACAATTATATAATGGTCAAAGCAAAATTTAATATGACAGTACTGGGAGAATTGGAAAATAGGAAGCCTATGTAGATGTATTGGGTACAGAGGAAAGAATTGATTCCTCATTTTTCATAATGGGAAGTCAACAAATACTCTTAAAATAGAAAAATCAAGATGTAGCAAACGCAAATATGTTATTTAAAGATGCTGTAATTTAATAAAAAAACAAAAGAATCAGCTAGAAGAACTGAAAGAACTTGCCTCTAGGTAAGAGGAAACAGAGGAGGTGAGAAAGGGCTGCTATCTGCCTTAACAAATCTTCATGAACCGTCATGGCTCCTTTAAAAAACGTGCACATGAAACTTTGATAAATGAAATGACTGACGTACAGTAGATGCTACTGACATCCATTTACTAAAAGGCAAGACTTAGACCAATTTTTGTAGTAAGCTCCTAGTTAATATTATACATGCATTTTAACAAATAAACAAAAGCAGGCCTTGAGAAAATAGAGCAACTGATATCGTAAGGTACCTGACGAGTGTAGAAAAGGCCAGTAGCATACAGAAGGAAAGTGAAACAAAGCGAACCCCAGCTGGTGTGGCAGGAGGACGGCTGGTCATCAGCTGCAGTAATTGTTCAGCTTCCTCCTCAGTTGGCCTGAAAAGGAATATATTATTAGACTTTTTTACCTGAGGGAGGGAGGAGGAAAAAGGGACTTCCCAAGAGTTTAACCTTTCAGATACAAATTTCAAGCTTTATAATACCTCACTATTTATAAAATCTTAAGTTGTCAAAAGCAAAACTGCTAAATTTACAAACTAATGTCTTTCCTCAGGCACAAATACATGCAGTCCTCACTTTGCATGGTAGTGTGGGACTGTAAAAAAAGCCATGCACACTGAGACTATGAATTGTGATCTTAATAATCAAAGGGGGAAATTACAACTGTTCCGAGAGCTTAAAAAATGTTGTCAAATATTAAAAATTCTGTTGGTTATAATGCATACAGAAACTTTAAAAAATAGTAAAACTAGTATTTGTATAGCACTCTAGAATTGAAAACATTGGAAACACTGGAAATTAAGTATTTCCTTTGAAAGAAATTTATCAAGAGTAGTTTGAACTACCCTAAACCTCTTCTGTGTAATTTATAATATGGAGAGAGCACCTCCTCGAAGCCTTGCTGAATTATAATGCCCATTTCTGAGTTTGGATTAGGTTCTAACATTTTATCCTTTGTACCTTCAGTCATGAAATATCTGAGAGTTCCTTTAATGTCAACACTTGCCAGAATCTTCTTCTGGGACTTCTTCATCATTTCTGTCACAATGACTATCCTGCTGGATGCTGACCAGTTCACTTTCACTAAGTTCATCTTGTTACATATATCTAGGGTCTCTCAAATGACAGCAGTATCAATATTCTCACAGCTATTTCTTCTATTTACATTTGATTCAAATATCATTCCCAGCATTACCACTTTCTCTTTGCTACACTTTCATCTTTATCAGCCAATTCCCTCATTTGATTATCCATGTTTGTAAAATGTCAAAGGGTTTATCATTCAGAGAAAAGGAGACAATGGATAAAAGTACCCACTTTGCCGTCTGTTCATAAACCATGTAACAGGTGTGCAGTGACCAGTCACTGACAGACTTTCAAAGAAACGAGGCAGTTGGTCCCTGATCATGACATACACATCTGTTATTTACAGTGATTTGCAGCTTGAAGACCTCTCAGCAGTTTGTCCTTGTATTATACAATTATTTGCTTAATGAATCATGGTAACTGATAAATTAGTTGTTGAGGGAGCGTTATTATTTAACTAAGCTGCGGGAACTGAAATTCATATGTATCACACATATGCAAAGTGAGGGCTGTATGTGTAATAGATGAGGACGTTATTCAAAAAGTATAATGCTATGCCTAAACAAGAAAATGTGTACTTACTGATTACATCATATTAATTTTAAGCAATTTATGATCTCAAATGTAAAAGGAAACATAGGAGAGAGTTACTCTGCATGGGCTGGGTAAAGGATCACTCACAGATCATTCATTACTATAGTTGTGTCAAGCTGTGGTGAAGTCACAGGTGTCTTGCACTCCTCCAGCCCCTCCCATATTTACAAAGTTCTATTTACAATCAGACCCAAAAGATGTTTTGCCTTAGGACTGGATTCTTCAAAGAGGCCAGTCTACTACCTAAGCCTAACAGAAAACCCAAATCTTCTGAGTAAAAGGCCTTTGGCTCACTTTCTTGGGATTGGAAACAAGAAAGTAAAATGATAAAAAGGTAAAATATCAAATTATGAATACTTGAGTCCAGCGATCCCCATCAAAGCACAGTACAGACGTAAGAGCGCACTGGCTTTCACAACATGCTCTTCTTTCAGCCCCGAATACACAGACACATTGGGCTCCATCTCCACATCAGCTTCTTCCACAATGCGGGTACTTCTTACTGTGGGAAGAATGCCCATCAACTCCAGAAGCAGCTGCCTTCTCATTTGCCAAAGGACAGAACTACTGGTCTCTCTTTTTCTCTGTAAGAAACATGGAACACAAAAGGAAGAAAGCGGGGAGCTCTGAATCAACAAGAAGCTCAAAGCTTCACCATTAAACACTTGAAAACTGGCCCATTGTCAGAACCGCAGAACCTCATTTTAACCAATTAAGCAACTCAGTATTCACTGGTTCATTTGAAGAATACTCCACTCACCCTCATTTGGACTGGATGTACAGAAAATACTAAATTAATGACAATTTGAATTGTAAAATATCATTTAAATGGTATTTCAAATACATAATGACTAATGGCATCAGAGCATGGCAGGAAGTGCTCAGACTTTGGCGCCACTAGGCCTTGGGTTTAAATGACAACTCTGCTATTAATTACGTACTTTTAAGTACATTACTTAACCTCTCTGAACCCTAATTTCTTTATTTAATGACAGGGAAATGAATATTTTAATAATATTTAACTCCCAGGTCTGTGTTCATTAGGAGTTCCCAAGTCTTTGACCCTCACAGTTCTTCAGGCAGGGATGATGTTTTGTCATCTATTACTTGGCAAAGTCTAACACTGGGTCTGACATATAGCAAGCACTCAAAATAATAAGCACAAAGATAATACATAGGAAAGTGGTTCTACACAATAAAGGACTAGGTAAATGTTATTATTTTTAGAATGTTTCCAAGTAAAATATGATGAACCTGTTTTAAAAAACAATATTAGGTTCAAGTAAGAAAAGTTTATTGCACACAAAAGATGATTACAAACAAGGTGAGCATACCAAGTACTTAGCACGGTGCCTGACCTATAGAAGGGATACAAAAAATGTTAACTTCCTTTTAAAAAGCAAAGCTTAAAATTAGTTTTCAAGTGGGCTAGGAATAAAGTAGAACTTGGATATAGAAAAGTACAGTGAGTCAAATGTCTGTGAGAACTAGAGATGGGAGGATCTAAGCAGTACACATGCTACTGTGGAGGCTCACTGACCCCAGCAAGTCACAAATCAGTGTGCACTATTCCTTCGTAGGGACTCTATTCATAGGGTGACCATGAAATTTTTGAAAAAGTATTTTGTAAGTTAAAAATTACTGCAAAACATAATACATATTCAATATATGAATGCATAAATAAAATGTAATAAACACATGCAATGGGATTTTATTCAGCTTTAAAAAGGAAGGAAATTCTAATATATGCTGCAACATGCATGGACCTTGAAAACACTATACTGAGTAAAATAATAAGCCGAACTCAAAAAGAGAGATGTTGTATGATTCCACTTCTAGGAGGGACCTAGAATGGGCAGATTCATAGAGACAAAGTAGAATAGAGGTTACCAGGGGCTAGGAAGAAGGGGGAACACAGAATTATTATTTAGTAAGTACAGAGGTTCTGTATGGGATGATGAAAAAGTTCTGAAAATGGATAGTGGTGATGGTTGCAGAAGACTGTGAATACTTAACGTCACTGAACTATATGCTTAAAAATGATTAAAATGGCAAATTTTATGTTAAGTATATTTTACCACAAAAAACATATATATTAAAATTATAGACTATAGTAACAATCATTTTGATGACCTAAAGCAGCAGTTCTCATGAGTCTGACCCAGAATGCTAGGGATTCCCAAAGTTCTTTCAGGGGTTCCAGAATGTCAAAAATATTTCCTTAATAATACTAAGACATTACTGGCCTTTTTTATTCTCATTTCCTCACAAGTGTACGGTGCATTTTTCCAAAGGCTTCCAAGAAGCCAGACATTAAAGCATTAAAGAGATTTGCACAACATAAAACGATACCACTCTTATCACTAAATTTTTTTGTTTTGGAAAATAGTAATTTTTCATAAAAAATATGTTCACATTATTATTAATAGAGTTAATATTGTTATTTTTTTTCTTGCTGAATTAAATGTGCCTTTTTTTTGATATCATTAATCTACAATTAAATGAGTAATATGGTGATTACACTACCCCCTTCATCAGGTTCCACCCCCCCCAACCCCATTGCAGTCACTGTCCATCAGCGTAATATTGTTATTTTTAAATAAATATTTCTATATTATTTATTTTCATTTCTAATATGGTAAATATCGATAGACAAAAGCTCTTGGTGTCCTCAATGATTTTTTTAAATGTTAGGAAGTCCTCAGACTAAGAAGTTGGAGAGCCACTGGTCTAATTACACCATTCCAAAAGTGGTTCTTCCTTTTACTTATTGCCAAGATATTCTGCCCCTTTGCCTCACCTGCTGTCCATTTCGGATAAAAGTTCCAAACCAAGTCCTGACTTTCGCATTTGTTCCAAGAAGCAGGCCACTGACAAAACAAACCAAGTCACTCACTCCATCTTCACTAGCTTCGTTTTTAGTATGATCCAGTGTCAAAGCCACTCCAAGGCCCGGCAGGTGACATTCTTCCACCTAACAGCAAAGAAAACAAATTAAACTCAAAATCATTAGGAAAAGGGCCAGGGTGCTTCAGAATCTAAACCATCTAAAGTTTAGAGGAAGATATATCACAAAACATAAAAACCCAGAGAGATAGGTAATATATCCAGCATGTAACTCCAAATCTCTGAAGGATTCTAAATCCATCTTAAGAAAAGTTCCTGGTCCTAATATAAAGGCTTTTGTCTCATAAAATAATATCTCTTACCACCATGCCTCGGACCTTGAGGGCTTGAGAAGGATTCATTTTACATAGGAAGCGTAAGGCATCTGTCCTGCGCCTTCCTCCAAGACTTTCTTCATCTTGCCGTTCTCCATTTTTGATCAGGCCCCTACAAACTGACCATTTAACAGCCTCCATTACTTTCAGCTTCGTAAGTAAGATGGTAAAACAACATTTTTCAACCTTGAGTATCAATCAGTTATGCAGATTAGATACTACAAAAGAAAAGGATCAGGGAACTTTTGAACGCATAGCAATAGCAACTTGTCAAAATAAAGCAAAGAGTGAAAAGAGACGTAAAGAATGAACAGGGGGCAACAAAAGCAAAAATGAACTCATGGGACTACATCAAACTAAAAGTTTTTGTACGCCAAAGGACACCATCAATAGAACAAAAAGGCATCCTACAGTATGGGAGAATATATTTGTAAATGACATAGCTGACAAAGGGTTAACATCCAAAATATATAAAGAACTTACACACCTCAACACCCAAAAAGCAAATAATCCAATTAAAAAATGGGCAGAGGATATGAAGAGGAGTTCTCCAAAGAAGAAATTCAGATGGCCAACAGACACATGAAAAGATGCTCCATGTCACTAATCATCAGGGAAATGCAAACTAAAACAACAATGAGATATCACCTCACACCAGTAAGAATGGCCAGCATCCAAAAGACTAAGAACAACAAATGCTGGCGTGGATACGGAGAAGGGGGAAACCTCCTACACTGCTGTTGGGAATGTAAGCTAGTTCAACCATTGTCGAAAGCAATATGGAGGTTCCTCAAAAAACTAAAAATACAAATACCATTTGACCAGGGAATCCCACTCCTTGGAATTTACCCAAAGAATACAACTTCTCAGATTCAAAAAGACATATGTACCCCTATGTTTATTGCAGCACTTTTTACAATAGCCAAGATATGGAAGCAACCTAAGTGTCCATCAGTAGATGAATGGATAAAGAAGATGTGGTACATATACACAATGAAATACTATTCAGCCATAAGAAAGAAACAAATCCTATCATTTGCAACAACATGGATGGAGCTGGAGGATGTTATGCTCAGTGAAATAAGCCAGGCAGAGAAAGACAAGTGCCAAATGATTTCCTTCATTTGTGGAGTATAACAACAAAGCAAAACTGAAGGAACAAAAGAGCAGCAGACTCAGAGACTCCAAGAAGGAACTAGTGGTTACCAAAGGGGAGGGGTGTGGGAGGGCATGTGGGGAGGGGGGAGAAGGGGATTGAGGGGTATTATGTTTAGTATACATGGTGTGGGGATCATGAAGAAAACAGTGTAGCACAGAGAAGGCAAACAGTGAGTCTGTGGCATCTTACTACACTGAAGGACAGTGACTGCATTGGGGTATGGGGGGGGGAACTTGATAATATGGGTAAATGTACTAACCACATTGTTTTTTCATGTGAAACCTTCATAACAGTGTATATCAATAATACCTTAAGAAAAAAAAAAGAATGAATGGGGGATGATGGCATGTAGTCAAACATACTTTTAAGTAGAGTCTCAGAAAGAAAAAGGGAATAGGAGAGAAAAATGTATTTAAAGAAATGTTCTCAAATATGATGAAAACTATAAACCCAGAAACTCAATAAACTCCAAGCAGGATAAACACAAAGAAAACCATTCCAAGACACATCATCACAAATTTCTGAAAATCGTGATAAAGAGAAAAATTTTTAAATAGCCAAATGAATAAAATAAATACATAAAAGTAGCCAGAGGGAAAAAGAAACATAATGTACACAGGAACAGACAAAAACTGCTACAGAGAACAGAATGACATCTTTAAAGAGATAAAAGAAAATGTCGATGCAAAAACTTTATATCTACTGAAAACATCTTTCAAAAGTAATAGCAAAATAAGGTTTTTTACAGATTAAAAAAACTGGGAAATTTTGTTGCCAGGAAACCTGCACTACGAGACATATTAACGGAAGTTCTTCAAGCTAAAGGGAATTAGACCAGACAGAACATGGAGGTACAAAAAGGAGTGAAGAGTACCAAAAATGGTAAATGTGGATAAAGAAAAAGACTTTTTTCCCTCATCTTTTTAAGGTCTTTAAAATGTAACTGTTTTAAACAAAAATATTAAAAATGTACTCTGAGGTTCCTAAGACGTGTACAAGTAAACCTATGATGACAATGGCACAGAGGACAAAGGGCGCAAAAGAGGGGGAAATATATTAATTACATGAAGAGGTATAAAATAATTTGAAAGTAGACTGCCATTAAGTTAAAGATGCATACTATTAACCTTACACCCAAAAATAAATTAAAAAATGCAAAGAAAAAAATTAAGCAAAGCAGTATAGCTAATATGACAGTAGTGGACATAAAATGAAATCCTAAAAAATGTTTAACCACATGAATAAAGGATAAGGAAAAGAGGGAAGAGGGGACAAATAGAAAACAAATGGCAAGATGACAGATTTAAATCTAACCACCACAATAATCGCATTAAATCATCTCTGTAAATAGTCTAAGCACTCCAATCCAAAAGCAGAGACCGTCATTAAATTTAACAAAAGCAAAACAGACCCAACTACACCTGCCTACAAGAAGTCCACCTTCAATATAAAGATACAGACAGACTAAAAATAAAAAGATGGACCTATATATATGTATATAATATGCAAACACTAATTGTAAGAAAGCTGATATGGTTGTACTAATACCAGATAAAGCAGACTTCAAAAGAAAGAATATTACTAGGGATAAAGAAGGACCTTTTATAATGAAAAAGAAAAAGCCTGAATTATCAAAAAGACAGAATAGTCCTAATTGTACATGGACCCAGTAACAGCTTCAAAATACATGAAGCAAAAACTGGCAAAATGAATGTTTGGAGACATCAACAGTCTTCTCTCAGAAACTGGTAGAACAAGTAGACAGAAAACCAGCAGGACCCAGTTTACCAAGGGCTTCTGCATACCACATGATAGCCAATAAATCTCTTAGAAAAATAAGGAAAATGTTATTACCAATATCTCATTTTACAGGTGAGTAGTATCTTCTTAAGAGATCACTCAAAGGGTGAATGACAAAGCCAGAAATTATGACCCCCATATCCAGTGCTTTTTCCTCCTTGGCCCCCAGTTCAAAAATCACCTAGTTCAATAAATGTTTTAATTTTTTTATCACTCAGACCCAAACAACAGTCTTCATCACTAGGAGTTTGAAATAGAGATGAAAATTTCAACTGATTTTTCACAATCTCTACCCTATACTTTGCAAACTAACAGCTAAAAAACAAAGGTCTGACTGCTGGTATTTCTGATTACATATATATCATATTGCTCTCTGGCTATTTTGCAGATATGTCGTCTCCCCTCTGTTCCCTGGGCATAGGAATTATATCTTCCAGTTCTTCTAGTATTTTTACTGTCCTATTCTAGTACAAGTGACCATTGGAAAAAAAAATTCTATTGCACAGTTACTATACTTAAATTTATAATCTCAAAAATTTTTGAAACCTTCTAAACTCATTATATTTCCATAATGAGTACCCATTAATAAACTTTCAAAAGATAAAATCTCAAAACCTCATAAATGTTTCTCCTTAGCGCAAAACATAGGCCCAGAATATGCCCAAGCAAACCTCTTCAGTTTCCCATTTTAAAACTATATTTACCTTCATTAAAACTATCAGGAACATTGGCCACCAACAGACATAAGAACCAGGCACCATTTCTAACGTGGAGCAAGGCTTCAGCTACATCAACAATAGGAAGCAGGGAAGGAAGCTCTAGAAAACAACAAAGTCAACATCACTACTAAGGAGTGATACTTCACTGTATTATAAACATCTTTTGACATTTCACTGATGTCATTTAAAAGCAATTCAGTTAAGGCATTTTCTTTTCCTAGAGCTGAACTGTCTAGTAGGTTAGCCACCAGCCACATGTGACTACTTAAATTCATTAAAAAATTTTAAAATTAGTACTAGTTCAGTTCCCCAGTCACACTAGCCACATTTCAAGGAATCCACAACCACATGTGGCTAGTGGCTACTGTACTGGAAAGGACAACACAAAACACTGCCATCATTGCAGTAGACAGTGCTAGTCAAGTTATTTTCATGAAAAATCTTCTTTGTATTTTTATGTCCTCTTATCTTTTCATTCCGGTCATACATACCTACTATAAAGAACCTGGAAAGTATAAAAAGTGCAAAGAGTAAAAATAAAATCAGCTCCAATCCTATTACTCAAGTTAACAATTTGAAATATTTCATTGTAATCTCTCCAGGGTTATTGTTTTAACTTTTAACAAAATTGAGATTATATTCTACTTACGATTTTGCCCTTAGCTTTTTTCATTTAGCATATTGTGAACATATTCCAAAATAATTAAATGTCTTTAAACACACACAAATAATTCAAGCCTTGTCCTATTATTAGTCATCTTTAACTTCACTTTTTAAGGTACATTTTTATTAGGTGATCCTTAAAATAACACAACACTTCAGGTTAAGAAGTGCACAGTATCACCTAACAAGAAGCTCTATGGGAAATATATCTTTGCCCTCATTAAAGTACCTGCTTGTAAGATACAAAGTACATCTGCAGCTTCCTCCAAATAAACTGGACTCTCAAATAGTTCAGAGGACTTGAAAAAAAACTCTCCACTAGACTCAGAAACCTTAAAAAAGAAAGAAAAAAATGATGAATTCTATTAATTTCAGGTAATAAAGTAAACCCTTACTATTTCTGTAATTATTTGTTGAGCTTACCAACTATGTCTCTTGATATGTCACTAATATACTGCAGAATATGAGTACTCAGTGAATTTAAATTTAACCACAACTACTCACATTATTATTCAGACATGGCAATATGAGTCTAGATAACTTATTTTGATACAAATATTTGGAGACATTTGGAATTAATAAGAAGACAAGCCAAAGAAATTAACTAGGAATGCTACCTAAGCTGTAGTTCAAAAAGAGCCAAAAACCTGTAAATGTAAAACAGTATAACAATTCACATTCAGTTCCAAATGAATTGTGGGAAAAACAAAGAATAAGAATTTAGGTCAACAAAAGTACCTACTAGTTTTTTGAAAATTTCCTAGTTTCATTCACATATCCCATATGCTGCAGGGCGCTTAGCGGAAAAACTGGAAATCTCCCAGAGGAGAAAGGTCACTTATTTTATCACAGCCGTCAGGTTAGGTATTAAGAAAAAGATACAGGAAAACCATTGTTGAAATTAAAGACTATCAGTGTAATAGAAAAGAGCAGAAGGAAACAACTGTAATGCGAAGAAATTTTTTATAAATTTGTAACATAGCTTAAAAATTATCTAAAACTGACTAAAACCCCTCACCAATATTATCTTTAGAAACAGAAATTATTTTCTTTCATCCACAATTTATAGAACTACACTTTATTATAAATTAACTAGCCTTGAAATTCTAACAGTAAACAACTTTCCTCTGAAACTCTGGACCTAATCTCATATAAGCCATCTTAATATGAGGATCCAATTTAGTTCTTTCTATAGTTGACCCCCGACATTTGCAAATATAAAATTCTGAGTTTCAAATAACCAAAATAACCCAAAGGTCCCTGATATAATCTGTTATTTTGCTGAGACGAGAAACTCAATTGCCTTCATTAGTGTCCTGGAACAATTCAGTGACCTAGTGAGGCTAGCCAATGATCCTACATCCAATTCAGCCTTAACATTCCCTACTCACTGTTATATATGATGTAATTAATGCTCATTAAAGAAATTGCATACATTTTTCAGTTATACTTCACAATATTTTATGGGTAGAATTATACCCTATTAAGATATTATCAAATTTGGTAGTCTATACAAGTCTCAAACTATATAGCTTTCTAAATGTCAAGAAGCCACTGTAGGGACTCCATACAGAAAAAAATCCCTATGACAGAGAATGCAGAATAGGCATAAATCAAAATAGCAATTAGAGAAAGAAAGACTTTAAGGCAGGCATTATAATATTTGTTTAAGCCTTTGAAAGGAAAACAGTTACATAACAAATAGAAATGTATGTAGAAAAGGATGCAACCTGCCTGCCTTCTTTCCTTTGATTCTACCTTCTATGTGTAGACATCAAATCATGCATATTTTGAGCTGTGATTAATATAAATGCACCTTGTTCATAATTGCCAATAGTTCACTGAGCACAAGACGCAGCCGACGAGGTGAATCACTGTGTTCAAATTCTAACGTCAGTCCATGCTGAAGCTGTGATACCAGGATGCTCTCTCCACTGCCTCCTCCAAGTTTATGCCTATTAAAGTATAAACATGTAAAGCAACAATTACGACAACACTGGCACAGAAATAATAGCATAAAAATTATCTTTTACTGGAAGAATCTACAGTAGAATGCATGCTTTTCATACATTTCATGAATGTATTACTTCTGAAATACTTGTTTGCCTATCTATTGCAAGGATTCACAACCTACGGAGAGACTCTGTCACAACTGATAGTGAACATCCAGTTCCATTAACTGCAGTGGCTCACTACTGGATTCACAATGGGCAGGGAAGGACAGAACACCTGCCCAAAATTTTGGGGTTATCAATGAAAGCTGAAAAAGCCTCCACGTGATTCCCAGTAAATTCTTCTCCAGGGGAACTAACCCCTCTCACTTCCACTAAGAGTAATTGGACTAATCAGTTTAGCCTGAATATAACTGTGTATATAGCCAAACTTCTCTATACAACAGTTTGTAATATGGAATACAAAAGATCCTAGAATTTTAACCATAAAGAGGAAAGAGCTAAATAAAATGCTCTCCGAAGTGTAGATTCTCAACCTTCTCTAAAGGAGCATATCCAATAAAAAATCCTAAAAGCTCCATTAATATTTGACTCTCTTCTTTGGCAATCCCAAAGTAAATCCTAACCCACACTTCACACAACATAACATTACCTAAGCTGCTGTTCTTTGCTGGCATCCTGTTCTAAAGCATGAAAGTCCACAGACAACAATGCAACAATGGAGTTGACAGCTTCCACGCCAGAGAGAAGGCGAAGGATGAGTTTTTTATCCTGAGCCCAGCTTTGGCTCTGGTCAGCAGGAGCACAAAGTGCCATCCGCACCAAGCAGGGCAGGAGAAGTCTTAATTCTGGATCACTTAAAGATGCCAAACGAACAACATCCACCTTCTGCATTGCCTCGAAAGCAAAAGGGCTGACGAACTGAAGGCTTGTACACTCAGTCATTATTACTGTTGATCCTAATGGTAAAAAAAAAAACAAAAAACGCAAGTAGGGGTATAACTTCTACATGTATGAATGCCTCTCTTTTTAAAAATCATGAAAAATGCGGTCTATCTGTAATAGGCCTGTACGTTGGCAATGTTCCTGACTCAGTTAAAGACTCCCTATGTTTCTATTGCCATCTGAAAAATGAGAAAGAAAACTATACTAATGTCTCTTCCAGCCTTAGGGATCTCCTGTTGTAATACTCCTATTTTGCAAAGAAGGAATATGAAGCCTAGAGAGATTAAATAACAGGCCCGTAGTAATATTACTAGTAAGTGGCAAAATCCAGGGATGGACCCTCATCTACAAAATCCCAGTCCAAGATTTCCTCCAGCTTAAGAGTGCCACAGTGTAAATAAAGGTAAATGAATGGCATAGTTAAGAAGGCTTCTCTCTGTACCTCTTAAGTTTCACATGCTTACCCAAGAACTGTTAGGCTTCTCTTTCCCGCCCTCCACGAGCCTGTATAACATTGGTAAATCGCCCCACTAGCCAAAAGCAATACCAGAATCAACGCTCTGGAGCCTAAGCCCCCTGCGTTACGAGGTAAAAAACAGCCCTGGAGGTGCAATAAGCTATGGAAGAATGATGAATCCCACTTGAGCACTTCTTTGTCTTAAGTAATCAGAGGGGGTAAAAAAAAAAATGCAGGCAGCAGGTGGCCCAAACCATCCCCTCTAAGACCCCTAGACTAACAGATCATGGGTAAAACGAGGCGCAGGCAGTAACGTTGCTTTGCTTTTAAGCAAGCGGAGCAGGCCTTTTAACAGAAGGGCGAGCTGATGGAGCAGGGGCGCCCAAACCTGTTTGTTCACAGGTCTCGCCCCTGACGTAACCAGAACCAACCAGTCCCTCTAGCTGTGAAAAGTCGGGCCGGTTGCCAATAGGGATCGGGGAATGCGCTGAGACCTGAGAAGCGCAAGCTGCATACCTTAAATCTACCCTCCAACCTCCCGGGGACCCCAAACGAATTCCGCGCCCTAGAGGCGGGACGCGGTAGAAATCGAGAGCGTGGTCCGAAGTTGGGCCTAGGCGATAATCCAAATTCCTCCACCCTAGCTGTGTCCTGAGTCGACGCGAGCACCAAGAACCCAGTCGCCGAGACCAATCGGGTCGGTGGTGCGACGGGGTCTGGATGGGAACACCGTACAAAGGCAGAACCCAGACTGAAGGGACTGGAGAGCGGAGACTGCTTGAACCAGCATCCAGCACCTTCATTCATGCCCAGCGTCTGGCTCCCGTCGGCCACCGTACTGGACTGAGAGGAAGGGGCTGCGAGAAGAAGCCCGGAGCTTTCGGCGCTGAAGCAACGGTGCGCGTGCGCAGCCCCGCCCCATCCCCCAGCCGTTGGCCCTGCCCAACTTCACCCCCAAAAAGTTAGAGCCGTTCTCTTAGCGCTCTTCCCGGAGCTGGGTTGCTGTGTCCTGTTAGACAAATCCGTAAACCTCTTGAAGCTGCAGTTTCAGTATCTCAGGATTATCGTGTTATTCGGGTGACTTAACGCATGTAAAAGAAGTTTAAAGTTGTTCCCACTGTTGTTTGACCGGAACACTCTGCAACCAGACGTACTCTTTTCTTTCCATTTCTGCCTGTGTCCTCCCAGCACCAAAATTCTAGAATCCTAGGATTTGTAGAAGAGTTTAAAAACTAATCTAATCCCGAGGTTTTCACGCTCTCAATCAGAAGTTAAACATCGTTTCAAAGTTCTTAGAAGCCAAAGATCCTGAGAGGGCGATGGATGGAGTTTCAGGAATTCTCTGGAATCTGTGCAAAATTGTGAGTGCTTGGCACTTCTGGTAAGAGGGTCCAAAATTTTCAACACCTACTCAAAAGGAGTCTGAACACTCAGAAAAGATAAAGAACCACTAGTCTATATATTTTCATATTATTTCTAGTTCCTGCTTCAACTGGTGTGTATGTAGCACTTAATCTTTACCAGGTACTGTGCTAGGTGCTGGAAACGAGATAGAGTACTTCAGACTTTATAGGTTCCAAGGCTTTGACAGAGAGTTAATGTTTTTAAAAATAAGGTCTGCTTTCAGCGTGAAAAAACAGCAAAGGAAGAAAATAACTAATGTGTGTTGCAGTGTTTCTCCAGACTTTTCCTCCTGACCCACAGTAGTACATTTCATATTGTGGCCTAGAAAACATATGCACATATACCGACATTTAAATGGATATAAACATTTTATGAAATAATACACATACTATGTTACGTATCCTGTTTCACTTATTTAAATTGCTGGTCACTACACACTAAAACTGATTTCACAATCTGTTAGTGCATTAAGAACTATATACCACATTGTCATTTTTTAAGCTGATATTAAGGACTTACTGAACACTAGCTAGGCACTACTGCTTTATGTCTACTAGCCTGATTTCATTCTCTGAAGTACATAATATTATTTTTCATTTCATAATTGTGGAAACTGAGACAGAGAGGCTGAGTAGTTTAATCTCCCTGGATGGTCATTCCATAGAGTATGTAGGCAATTCAAACACTGGTTTAGGGGATGCATAAAATAGGAGGTGAATGCGAACTAAGTGATTTTTTTTAAGGTCTCTTCCATCTCTAATTGTTTATGTTCCTGTACTCACCTAATGGAAAAGCAACTTGAAGATCCATTTTGATTTACAGATAACAGCAAATCACATCCAGCCTGAATGAGATAAGAGTTTATGTAATGGTGAGAAAAGCTGACACTTATCTTCTTCCAAGTCCTTTTCTCCTTTCCTTCCAATTATCTCAGTGAATATCATAACCAAGAGTTGCTCAAGCCAGAAAGCTGGAAGTCATCCTAGACTCCAGCCTCTCCCCCTCGTATCCATTTAGTCAGCAAAAGTCTTTCAAATTTACATTGTAATGTTTGCCAATTAAATCATTTTGACAATGATAACTCAAGACACCATAATGAAAAAAGATTTACTCATGAGCTTGTGAGTTTTAGATCTGCTTCCTCTAAGGCCAACTCTCTAACTATACAAGATCAAATTTAAACTTTGCAGCTCAGATGTTTAATTAGGTAGATCACTGAACCTCTAGAATGGTAAATAATGCTACCAGTTAGCCCTAACATTTGGTTGCCTATAAATCACAAAACATTTGATTATCAAAGGAGTATCTTACATAATTATGATTATGGGCCCTTCTATGATTATAAATGTTTGACGAAATAATCCCTTTTAAGACCACTGTGGTACTGAAGCTCATTACTATTTCTACTCAGAAAAAATATATTTCAATTCTATGATGACTTTTTCACATTTTAACATCTCTGAAATTGGGGTGTCTCAAATCAATTGTGTGTTAAATTGTACTTGGTAGCATGTTTTCTTAGTTGTATATAAAATAATGATGTCTTATGATTACTCGTGTCTTAGATTTGATGAAATATGTTGCATAGTTTCTGTACTTTTAGTCAAAAGAGAAAACTCCTTCCTGGATGAAGTAAACATTCTCCTCTGATTGGTTTACTTTGTTTTACTCTTTTCAACTTTATTTTTCAATCAGATTCAAGGAAGAAAAAAGGAAAAAGAAAAAAGAATATACTATGTTTCAAGTATACTAGTTGCTTTTATGTAGATGATTGCCAAGTAAATGAACTTCAAAAAATTAGGAAACCTAGATATTTAAATGAGGACCAATGTTCTTTGGAAATAGATTCATAGAGTTTCAAAAACTAAAAGGATCTCAGGATACATCTAGCTCCAGTTTTCTCAACATGGAACTCTTTTTTTTAATTATCCTCACCAGTGTACACTGTGTACATTTTATCTTGTAAGATTTCTTATATTGTTTCAGCCTGTCAAGATCTTTGTCCTCTTCTACACTGGCTATCTGCTGTAGCTAAGCAGATACCTTCATTAAATTTCTGGGTAAAATGTTGAATAAAATTGGGCCCAGCCAAGGTCCTATAGTACAGCATTAGAGACATCCCTCCAAGTTGACATAGCTGTACCCATCAAGCCTTTTTGGGTATGATTATTCAATTATGAATCATCCCAACTACTAAAACACTTCCCTATGATGAATGGGACTATGGCCTCCCTGCCAGAGTGAGGGATGGAATTGCTATAATCACAACTGCTGCTTCCGACATGCTGTCTGAACACAGCTTCATCCCTGAGCCCAAGAGCAGTTGTTACAACACCCACGAGAAGAGAATCTTTCAGTCCAACATGCTAAATAGGAAAGATCTTCCCTGATGAAGCAAGAAAAATAGCCATGGAAGCCACACCAATGCAATACCATACTCATTCTAAGTGGTCCTTCTCACAATTCCCTGAAAGAGGTCAGAGATGGAGTCCGGATGAAGATATGTGTCAAAATACTTTTAGGGTTTGACATAAAACCTGATCATCGAAATCCTCAAGTCATTTATTATTCTGCCTAACAACGATGATAATAAAAGTGACCATTTCCATACAGAAAAAAAATAATAATAAAGTTCATTTTCCTTAAGGTGGCACTCAAAAGACAAGAGTTCACGGTCTGACTTCTCTCTAGCATGAACTCCTGCCGTATCCCAACATGTGCCTCCATTTTAGTCAGCTAGACTGCTTCTTTCCCAAATCCTTTCCGCTGTTAATGGGCCTTCTCCCCCCACCTGTTCCTTCTGTCTGGCATGCCTTTTATCCCCTTTATGTTGTAACTTCTATTCATCCTTTGTCTCACCTCCAATGCACTCTTGCAAATCTTTCCCTGACAAACCACCTCTCTCTTCATTAGATTTAAATGATCTTAAATCTTCAATGCTCCGAAGCCACCCTTTACTTCCCTCCTTTGCAGTACCTCACATATTGCACTGTATTGTTAGCAATTGTGTGTATCCCACCAGAAAGTTAAGTACTTTGGGGACAGGAACCGTATTTTCTTTCTTTGCTGTTAGCACAGTATGGTACTTAGTACTGATTTGTTGAGTTGATGATTGAAGCATAAGGATACCACGATGCTTTGTTAAATAACCTGCTGAATGTGCATTTCTCATCATCTGTCAGTTCTCAGTGCTCTCAAAATGTGAGATTGGCTTCAGTTGTTGCCTCTTGTATGTGCACTGCATTGTTATTCATATCACTTTAGAGGGCTTTTTGAACTAATTGTTTCATACACATGTATTTCTCAGTAGACTGAGGGCTAAGTGTGTTAACTAGTGTATAGTAGGTATTCAGTTTATTGAACAAGTAGTGCTTTAGTGAAACTGCTGGCTTCTAATGATCTTGTTCATAAAGTAAATTTGTTAGTAGTTTCTAGGATGTAACTTTTTAAAACCTTAAGAAGTGTTAAGTTGTACTTTCCACCTTTCCAGGACCTACATTTGTTTTCCACAGCATTTCTGAAATCATATCTCAGGCTCTTTCAGCACCCAGGATAGAATTCATTTGTATCTGGACCCTTGAGCAGATGGCTCTTTAAATGTTATCTCAGATTTTAATTCCATCAAATACATGTTGTCTTACATTTTAGATCTTGAAGACCCATTTCTTTTTAGTGGGTAAGACAGAAGGGAGATGAAGCTTAAGTACTAAGTATTTTTTTGTATCTTATCCATCCTTGCTCTTGCTAGAAACATGGTTAAAAGTCCATGTTGCCTTTAAGCATCTTTTTTCTCTTACAATCCTTAATTCATTCTGGACTTGACTCTTCTAGAGACCATAGGCATTAATCATCCCTCACAATTGTATTTTATAAATTTGAGTGTTTTTGCAATTTCCTTTGATGTTCACAAAGCTGGTTGGGAAGGTATGGTTACTACTGAATTCATGTACAAATAAGCAAATTGAGACATTGAGAGATTCAATGTTTTGCCTGAAGTCACATGCTAGAAAGTGGCAAACCTAAAAGTACAAGAATCCTAATCCACTGATTCTGAACTATTTCTACGAATGTGAAAATAAAAGTCCCAAATAATTAGCATTTTATAACTTCATAGATTGCTTAGTTGGAACTTCGTTGAAATTCACACTTCAACTAAGTTTTGTAGTTTGAGATTTTATCACAAGAAGTCTATTCAAAAAGTATTTCAGTGCCTTAATACATGCTAGGTATTCTATTCTGGAGATACAGCAGTAATCAAAACAGATCCCATTTCTGCCCTCATGGAGTCTTTTGGTAGGGAAAACAATCATACAATTATAAACTGCCAAAACTCTATTTAGACTCCACATACGGTTTTATAATGAGTATATAACAAGGGGACCTGATCTGAGGCAATGACTTATGTGGAAATAAGTGGGAGGCCTGAAGGCAAGGATAACCATGAGGATTTCAAAGAACTCAAATGCCTAGAGGCTAGAAGAAGGGAGAGAGGCCCATTTTGAGGACTGTGCAGAAGTAGGCAAGGGACATGTAAAACTTTCGGCATTTATCTTTAGAGCAAGCAGCAGCCATAAAGGATCTTAAGCTACCAAATAGAGAACACACTGAAAGTAGACGGAGTTAGTGTACTGCAGAGGTCTACCCACATAAGGTTGATTTATGTAATACCTTATATGGTATTGGATAATGCTAATTTAGAATAAGGTTAGGCTAACAAGAGATAGAAATGAGCATATCTGATAGTCACTACACAAGACCAGAAGTTTCTGATGACTGGTAACAAAAATAATTTGTGGTTTGCACAACTAAATGGGTGGTAGTGCCATTCAGTGACAAGGATTACAACTAGCAACCAGGTGGTTTTGTGGAGGGTGATTAATTGGTTTTAGTCAAAAGTGCAGATTTACTCAAGAACAAAAAGAGAATCAACCAAATCCAGACTTAAACTCATGCAGTCTGAATGCAAGTCTTTAAGATACTACATGGTTTGGGGACTATTTAAATATATACTCGGTAAGATTTTTTTTCTCTGCTTAGTAGGTAATAGCAAATATGGAAGTGTTTTAAACATCAACCATTCAACTTCACAATAGGTCATTGTGACAGTTCAGTTGGGTCGTTCAGGAAGAAAAAAATACACCTCAAAGAATATCAATTTCGAACACTTTCTGTTTGTAGCTGGAAGACTCTGAGAATGAGGGTTCTTTAGATGACTCAGGAAAACATTCAGGGCAGTTGAATTTGTCTTTTACCATAAGCCAAAAAAACCCCACAGATTCTCTTCCTTTCTCATTTGCTTATATGAACGCTTCAAATAATACAGTGTGCCTTTTGGACTTTTATACAATAAATTTTTGGCAGCATGGAGAATTGATTTATCTGAGCAAGTTAATACAATAATATGCCCATAATATCTTGTTAAGCAAAACCTGGACAATTTCACTTAACATGCTGAAGAGATAATGTCCATGCTGCCCTACAAACTATTTCAGAAGTTCAAACTTTGTATTTTAAAACTGTAATATTCAAAGGTTATCTGCCCCTAACAGTTCAAACTGCATTTATGTTATCCTAAAGTAGATGTTCTGCCTCTAGATATCTTAAAAACCTACAATGACTACCATATGCTCCAAGTTTTTTTTTTTAACATTTCTGACAGTAACAATTGTGTCTGCTATATTTTGGTAATAAAAATCATTAAACAAGAACAGGTTGTCAGGAAATGTACTTTTGATTCTAGAAACGTAGTAAATGTATTATAGTTGTAGTACAAACTGTGAGACAGAAAATAAGATAATGTTTCAACAACATACACCTCTTTTTAAATAAAGGATTGTTAAAATTTTGCTGGCAGAAACGACCAGCAACAATTTTGGGGTTTCAAAATGACAACAATTTTGGGGTTTGTCCTTACTCAGGTTAAGTATGGACAAAAATATTTTAAATGACTGCTTATACAAAATGCGCTGAGCTATTTTTGATGAATTTTATATATCTGAACACCTAGTTTCAGAAACATTTATATAATTTTAAAAATTTGGATAGAGCTAAGCTTTAAATATTTTAAAGTAGCTTGTTTAGACTAGAGAACTGGTATCAAACTGATCAGCTAGAAAGAAATATACGTAACAGTTTTCCTATATATTATATATTGATAAATGATTAAAATCTTAAAATACACCAGAGAAGCTAAAAGTCCATCAGACAGCTTTTAGATTGCCCCTTTCCATTTATAAATAAATACCACTGTTACTAGTATTTACATCTATTTTAGATGGAAAATTTTTCAACAGAATGAGACACCACAATGAAGGCTTCATGAATAATTTATTCCATTTGAAGTTTTTTTTTGTTTTTTGTTTTTTTAAAAAGTATAAACCTTTTCATTTCCTCAATCACAATTTGTACAACTCAGTGTCATGGCATTCGGCAGCAATAGTGTTTGTTCCTTGTTCTTTTTTTGTCACGTTAAAAAAAAAAAGTAACTGGACCATAGTAAATGTCGCTGCACAACAACAACGTCAGAATGCCCCTTCATGAAGTGACTGGCTGCTCTGAGGGAGCTAATGCTGATATGTCCAGTAATGATGTTACAATTTGTAGTTTAAATTCAATAACTTTAAGGTCCACAAATCCAGTTAAGTTTGAAAACTAAAGCTATCTTAAAATGAATACATCAACCTGAGGAGTATTTTAGGTCCCAAATCCAGTTTTTTAATTAATACTCCACAAAAAAGAAAATACATATATAAAAATTTAAACCACAGTTCTGGGCCCATTAAAACACCAAGAAAACCCAACAGGTTAAGATATCCAGCTGATTTTCTGAGAGGGTGGGAATGAGGGGACAAAAAAAAATATGTCAGAAACATTTTTTCTTAATTTAGACAAACTAGAATCTTAAGAGGAAACCCAGACCAAAACATCACTCATGCAACATTAAATGTATTAATACACTGATATGCGATGCCATAGTGGATGAGTAGCAAATTATATGATGCAACAGCATTTAAAAACTTCCTTTTAATGTATTCAATTTGAACATTTTAAATAATGCAACATAGTATTTTGATATTACAGTATTAACATAGTGCTTGATTAAAGATCTGCAAATCTCTGTAGTAACACATTAAGTTAAAAAATTACCTCAGAAGGTAAATATGAAGATGAAAGGAGAATATTTTAATACAGTAATCTGTGCCATACTGACAATTGAGTACGAATACAGCTGAGGATAGTTGACTAAGTAGTAAGAGCTTAATTTTAGTGGTTTAAGAAAAGTTTAGAAAGATTTAAAAATTACAGCTACTTTAAAATTTAAGCATTACATATAAGTACACTTGGTGGCCTTCTGGCCAAACAATAAGGTGTACAGAAATTTATTCATACAGTGTTAATTCACAGTCCTGATAACTGAATGGCTTGCATAAGAAAGTATGGCTAGATGTTTCTCACTGGCTGGAAGCAGACATTATATAACTAATCTTTTGAAATGCCGAAATACTGAACTTCCACTCTGCTTTGTAATGGATAACTGCACAAAAAAACAGACATTAGCGCTGTAACAAAGAAGTCAAGGGTGTTGGTGACCAACTGGTATAAAGCATATTCTTTTCTTACCCATTTAAACAAAAGAAAACTACCCATACCTGTCTGTGACAATACATTAGAAAGTCAGATCCATCATCTGCAGAAAAGGCTTAAGTTTTCTTTTCTGAAATTAGTCTCCTGACTTTTTCTAATGCCTATTTGCTAATTTTCTATTTGAGCGTGAACTCTTATATGAAGGGGAGAAAAAAAATCATTGCTAAACCCTGTGTATCTAGAAACTGTTCGCTGATGCCAAGATAAAAAGGAATTATACTGGGTTCCTTCCTTACGGATCCATATAAAAGAAACTGTCAGGGAATCATTTTTTTTTAATCTATTTTCAAACTGAGGTATGTGGTTCCTTTAAGCTAGTGATTTTAAACAATTGAAAATATAGCTTTTACCTTTAAAAGTCACTACTGAGCTAAATATATTTTGAAAGGATACTCTCTGTATAGAAATTCCAAATAAGCATCTTTTCCCTCAAACCTCGGACAAGTTTTTTTTTAAGTACAGAACAAAACATGCCAACATAATCTGTAGTGTGGTAGCATACTTTAAAAATGAATGTAGAGATGTGATCATTAAATTTTAATTTCAAAATATGTTGACCATTGGGACCGTATTACAGTTTTGAGAAAAATGCTTGAAAACCTTTGTCACCAATTGCGTCTTCTTTGTAGAAAAAAGACTTGCTAATGTTCTAAAATACACAATGTGAAGAAGTTACACTGTTCATAAGAAAGTGATATTTGAGCTAAGCATGTAAGTTTCAGTAAACAAAACATACCAAATTACAGTTTGGTAAATACAACTGATTTTGTCCTTGTAGAGCATTAGTGAACATACAAATCCAGAATTTTACTAGACTGCTTCCAAGAAGGACAGGTAGACTTGGCGACTGTGAATGCACGTCAGCGACACCGACAGGAGGCTGACATGGACTCTTGTGAGCAGCACTGTAGAAAGGATTTTTCAAGGGGGTAAAGCCTGCAGAAAAGCAGCTATCTTGGCATGTGCAAACAAGAAGGGGGAAAGCTGTATTGAAGGAAGGGGTGAATTAAAGTCCCTAAAATTCAAGTCCCTTCTTTAGGGAGGTGAGAACCTCCTTGGCATATGCCCTGCCTTAATCTGAGCTGTGTTATAGAAAAGTACAGACTCTGGTGTTTGGGACTGCCATCTCCAAACCAAGAAAATTAAATAAATAAAAAAGGCAAAAGAAAACAGGTTAAGTTTAGAAAATGGTTTTTTTAACTAGTGGAATAGAGTCTGAATACCATAATTCACTGAGAATCTATTTACACCACAGTTTGATTGCACACACACACCCATACATATGCATACTCTCACACACATTCCCAATCTTTAATTAAAAAAAAAAGTAAAAAGTCAAACAATCAAGAGTGACTGCTTTTAAAATAATTTGTATAATGCCTAGAGCTGGGCTAAATTTCAACCTTGTAGCAGATCCTGCAGATAATTTTCATAGTAATATTCCCATGCCTAGATGTGCCACTGTTAAAACTGAAAAAAATTTAAGCATGTAACAATAAACACCAAAATTAATTTAAGCATTCAGTAGCAAATGTTTTCCTTGTAAAACTAAGTTTCTTTCACTGGAAACGGCCTGAAATATTAGTCATAGCCCTAAACGATAGTACAAAATATAAATGAAGAATTCTCATTTTATTCTAAGTTAAACCACCTAACAATATCACTTGTATATTGCCATCATGTTATTTTGTAAAGGTGTGATATATAAAATGCTGTAAGACCCGGTACCTTTTCAATTTATAAACACAGTGAACTTCATTACTGTACATGTACTCTGCAACTACAGCTTAGCTGTAAATCCTCCACACACAATGGTATGGACATTATTCTCCCTCTATTACCATTAAACTGTACATCGAGACGATACAAATTTACTGTCCCACCCACCCCCTTACAAAAAAATAATACTCTAAAAGCAACCCTACTGCAACTTTTTAATTAAGACGATTACATATATTTTAGACCAATTGCTTTAAAGCAAGAAGGCAGTATAAACCTTCTAGGAAAATTTTTATAAAAGAGATTAAGAAATATAAGACAATTTATACATTTAAAAACTTACAATAAATAAGAGATGCAGGCATTTTTTGAATACTAGATACTATAATCCAATACAAGAACATCTTGATGTTCTGAAGCCATATGTTGAAATTCATTGCTCCTCATGTTTCCTCTCCATGCTTTTAATATTCATTTAACATGACCAGGTACTATGGCTCATTACTTTTCACAAATACTGTGACTGGAAATAAAAAGGTTAATTTTGCTACCAAAATGTTATAATACGTCTTGTATGACCAGTCATCATCCCAAAGAGTTCAGTATAGTCAATGAAAAATAGCAGGATTATAGCCCCTCCCCCCAAGTCAAAACAATATTTGTTGAAGTAATAAGAATTAGACCCCATCACAGATGACTTTCACTGAGAAGGTATTTTAACTTAATCTTGCAGCAAAATCTTTCCTCCTTGCTCTTTTCTTGCACAGTTCCATCAAATGAAGATCACAGCATATTCATGATAAAGTTATATAACTGATTCAGCACCACAAAATGAATTGGGAGACATGAGCGTCTGTCCTGGATTGCAGGGTCACAGGTTAGCCAGGAGAGTGCATTGTACTGTTCCAAAACAAACCTGAAAAGCAATAAGTCATGTATTGATTTTACACTGTAGATTTAGAAGACAGTTTACAATTATGGCATATACAATTCAGTCACTTAAAAGTTGGAACGTATGGAATAGACAGTTGTTGAGGAGACTAAAGATAACTAATTTTCATAAGGCTTATTCTCAAAAGTAGATTACATGCATTTGAAAGAAAACCACTCATTCCAAATGATATAATTCGTCTAGAGATCCAACGGTACTCAACTGTAAACTATTGCCAAAAATGAGAAAAACATATAAGGATCA
Source organism: Smutsia gigantea (assembly GCA_032199065.1). Classification (NCBI taxonomy): domain Eukaryota; kingdom Metazoa; phylum Chordata; class Mammalia; order Pholidota; family Manidae; genus Smutsia; species Smutsia gigantea. The sequence goes on from JAVSCE010014164.1 coordinate 174,050, forward strand.
ACATTATATTCTTTCAAAGTTGCAAAAGATAACCTTTAATGGTAAAGAGAGCTGTACCTGAGGACATCTGAAGTCTGATTTGAGTCAAGTGGGTGGGAGTGTTTACTGTGAAGCAGCTCATCAGATTGCACTGAAGGCACGTGGAGGTGCAAAGAGGCCTGAAAAAGTAACAGGTTATCAGTCAGACAGACAGAAAAAAAAAATCAATTGGTTCTACCTTATTCTCCCAAGGTTTCTTCCTTGATGAAACACGTTACATCTATGTAACTAATGGGAGCCACTGTAAAGATGCTTGTTCTTGTTTAATTCATTATAGAAGCAATTTTTAAGTCTGTATCTTATATTGAATCTTACTTCCTTTTCTTCAGCTTTATTGTTTTTGAGACCATATAATAATCTTAAAAAAAAGGATTTTCCTTATTTTCTAATGAAAATAGTGTAACCTGCTTTGATGTGTAAATGTCTAAGGAAGCACTAAACTGAGAAATCTGAGTACAGTCTGTCTCTAGGTCACACAAAACTAAACTATAGAGATATCTATGTCTAGCACAGAATAAGCATTTTCAAATATTTTACCTACAAAGCTATAAATCTTGAAGCTACCTTTGGTGGAACCACGAGCACTTGTAAGTAATGCAGGGCACAGATGCCTTCTTCTGCCGATTCAATTTCAGAATGGAGGCATCGTAACAACTGCACACCCATTTAGGTATGGCAATGAAGAGTGGGAAAAGAAATGTATGCTTCACATTTCAATCAAGGAAAATGAATCATTTTGTTTATAAGTCAATATACACAATAGTGCTAAAAAAAAACACAAGACAGCACTGACTGCAAAGACTTGGTAGATGGCTTTTGTATGCTGTAAAAGATACTATTTTATATTTAGGTGCTCTCTCCTCTACACTTGTAAGGTATGTACAAATTCTTTGTTGTATATTCAAGAACATCACCAAAGATACATATGTTTTAACTGCCCATAAACTCGTTAGTATAAGCAAAAGTCTCAGATGACGGATCACTACAAATTAAATGAATGTAGTTACTACCAGTGCTCTAATTTCTCTGACAAAGGTTTTTTTAATCATCTATTTATCAACACAGTATTTTTTCAAGCAGAGAAACATACCAGGTGTTTTTATTACCTATGCTACAAAATTAAATGGGATGTATGAAAACAAAAGGTGAACAGAATTATGGTAAATTATGCCTTACCTGGTAATTCAGACCAGAAGTCCTAATCTTGTTACACTAAATATGAGGGTGAGTGTCCACTTTACACTATCCTCTCTGCAAATAAATATTGAGTAGAAAAGAATCTGGATAGTCCCTTAGGCTTTTGTAAAGTGGTGTTTCCTAAAAAAATGTTCCATGAAACACTAAAGCAATGAACTATTAATAGGTGTTACACAATCCTTTCTTGTGTATTTAAGTAAGTTCTGGAAATGGCAGATAAACAATGTTATTTGCTGCTGTTTCTCAGAACCTTTAATGTGCAGATAAGTATCAACGACAAAAAAGGACAGAAAATGTGTGTAGCACTTCCCAAAAGACAAAAAATTCTTTATTTTGTAGAAACTCCAAAGACTATTATGCTGCAGAAACCCCCTTGGGAATGTGTTCCTGTAAATGAGATCTATATAGGCCACTGCACACATACTAGAAGGGGAAGGAAAGTAATATGATAAAACTAATTATTACCTTGGTTGACACTAAATATTTTATCTCCTTAGTAGTCAATTCAGATCAAGACTTACATTCTTTATGAAGGTGCTACAGAAGTTCACTGCTTAATCTCAAATGTCATTAGCTCAGTGGTATGTGGGCTAAGGGTATCAAGATTTAATAGTAACAAGCTTAAAAGACAGCAACAACCCTATTGGTTCATGTAACCACTAAAATATAACCCCAAGAAACTAAAGCATACTATCCAACTCTTACCCTACAAATAAAAAGTGTTGGCCAGTAGTTAAGTTAGCATGACTTATGGAATAAAACAGTCAGCTTCTGGTGGGTTTGTGCATGGATAAGTGGACCCAACCTGAAAGTGTACTTGGAGAGCACCAAGCAGCGGCAAAGCCAACACAAGGCTTTCCTAACACTTGCCGTCATGATCTCCCTCAGCCTTGCTACACTGTGTGTCTGGGAACCTCATTACTTGGAAAACCACTCAGTAGTTTTGATACACCAATACACACAAGCTAGAAAGCTTTTCTAAGGATGTAGTAAATGTATCTAAATATCAAATATTCTTACAGATTATAGACCATCTAATCCCCCAAAAATTGAGGAATAGGAGTGCAGCATGATGTAATTCAAATAATAACATTATAATCACGACAAGATCCAGGTTTTAATCTTAAAAGACTACTACCAATTTATGATTGGACAGATGTGGTTTTCTGAACTTTAAAATGCTCACCTAGAAAGTGAAAAGGTTAAATTTAGTATTTCTCCCAGCTCTAAACTTCATATGTACAGTTGAAAATAATTAGAGCAAGGGCCCCAGAGGTTTGCTTAAGATTAATTAAAAGTTCAAATTTAATATAAACTTAAAAAGCAGAGTTGTTTCATTATTAGATAATTCTCTTTGTGACCTTGCCTAGAGAGTTATATGTGGCAAGGAATTTAAGACCTTAGATAAAAGCTGTAAGACTTCAAAAAACCACTTTTATATTTCTTAGGACTTAAAGCCATTAATTAGCATTATTTAGGAACTGGCATAGAAATGGCAATACCTTAAGAAAAAGGGGACACTGATATTGTGCTTGAGGACATGCTGACCAGAACCAGTCAGGTAAAGGACCCGCTTTGGCAGTTGATACAAAGTAACCAAGGGCCAATGGTTGCTGAAGAATATTAGTTACTTCATCATGAGATTCTGTTGAAAGTAGCCGATCAGTACTCTGACCCTGAAAAAGACAAAATTAAAAGTGTGTTAGTTCATTTGATATACTGAGGCAATAGACAGAAATGCAGATGGTTTATAGCAAGCAGTTTCATTAGCTTATGACTTCAATTTAAAAAAATAATGGATAATGAAATCAACTGCTATGTACTTACAGGAGTACCATAATTAGTAGTAGCATTAGAAGAATGAGTTTGAAGAGTTTCATGAGAAAATGAATATGCCAACTGTGTAACAAATTTGTTATGCCAACCTCATGTGTGTTTAAATTTTTGTGGCTGACTGAAAAATACAAATGTTCAATGGAATTTCTAACTTATTTCCTTACACTCTCTCAAACTAATTCCTGACCACCAGCTCTCAATCCAAAAGGTGGATGAAATTTAGTTTTATTCATCCAGCACTACATATAAAGTGTAGTTAACAGTGTTTTGGAAAGCATCATGGCAACATGAATGGACAACTATTAAGTGATGCTTTGGATTAATCAATGTATTTCTTGGTATTTATTTTAAGGAAATAGACAAAAAGAAAAATGATAAGCACGTAAATGTTCAAATATATTACCTTTAACAGAAACAAAAGACTTAAATGTTCAACATTTTGGGAATGATATAAAAATTATGGTAAAACAACAATGCAATGTTAAAAAGATGATTTTACTTAGTGTAAGCTGCAATATAAATACTTATGGAAGTAAGGTAATTTGCTAAAAGCAAAAAGTGTTTATTCAAGTGATGAGATTACTGGTGCTTCTCCTAATATGCTGGGTTTTTCTTCCTCAGTAATCTCATTTCTTTCCAGTTAAAAAAGGGAGGAAAGGATGCAAGGTAAGATTGGACAAATATCCTTCATTATTTTAAAAAGGCAGGTTCTAAACACATGCATCCTACAATAATCAAATAACCACTACATATAATTTCACTCAAGTAAGACGTTAGTCAAATGAAGCCCAATTAGTTGTCAGTTCAAATAAAAGGATGACAGCCTACATCCACAGAGAAAGAATGGTCAAATGTTTTTTTCTATTCTTATCAGGAAGTTATTTCTATTATGTTCCTTGTCACAGCCCTGATATGAATGACAGCCCTTAGAGCAATATACTGATTCTCAGATAATCTGATCCCATACCTGAGTAGATGCTATGTTGAAATGTCAGGAAAACTACAAAAGAAACTAATGCCAAGTAGTCTAGAAAGTATGAAGTCAGTGAAAGCAGAGCCTTAGACTCTCATAATGTACAATTCAAAGTAGTGATGTCTATAAGGCAGAAGTGCATGAAGATACTGTATAATCTCACTTCTTGCTAACTTCCAAGGAAAAAATAGTTTTATTTCATATATGAATCTATTACTAAGTTAATGAATGAATGACATTTAGATAAACTGAACTTTTATAACTGGGTTACCTTGCCAGCATCACCTCCATGGGGGTAATGAGATCCTGGGGAATGTACAGGAGATCCCGTTGGAGATGCAGGAAGAATATTAATGATATCCGGGTCAAGATCATCTCCTGTGTCTAACAAATCAAAAATACCCATACCATCTGCTCCATCTATACAAGAGAAAGAAAAAAATTAAATACTCTATTTTTCTTATCCCATATTCATTTACAGGGCTAAAATTAATTAATGAATTTTAACAAAAAAAGGAGTTAATTTAAGTAACATCTACTGAATGTCAACCATGTACCAAGTATTATGTTAGGAGCCTTATAAAAAATTATGCATTATAAGCAGGCATGTGGTAGTGTGAATAATGGCCCCCCCAACGATGTCCACATCCTAATCCCAGGAATCTGTGAATATGTTACCATAAAGAACTTTGCAGATGTGATCAAGCTAAGGGTCTTGAGATGGGGAGATTATTCTGGATTATCCAGGTGGGTCCAATGTAATCACAAGGGTCCTAATAAGAGGGAGGCGGCAGGGTTAGAATCAGTGAAAGAGATGCCACAATATTACACTGCTGGCGTTGAGGAGGTGGCCGTGAGCAGGAGATGCAGGTGGTCTCTAGAAACTGGCAAAGGAAAGGAAACAGATCCCCCTTTAGCACCCCCAAAGTGAACCAATCATACAGATACCTTGTCTTTAGCCCAGTAAGACTGATTTTGGGCTTCTGACTTCCAGAACTGTAAGATAATAAATGTGTGTTGTTTTAAGCCACTAAGCATATAGTCATTAGGGAATCAATAGAAAACTAATACAAAGAAAACACAGTGTGCTGGAAGTGAAAATGTACTTAAAATGAGACTATTTGTGATAAATACCTTAATTATTAAAAATATTCAAGTTACTGCATAACACACTAAAGACAATAGTCAATACCCATCCTTATGACTTTATAGAGATGTGCCATCTACAAAATGCTATCTTTAAGTTCATCTAGAAAAGTTTCATCCCTACTCTGGCAGTTGAAGTACTATATTATTTTGGTGAATCAAGATAGAAAGGGATATACAATGAGCTGCAAAGTTTATGTACAAGTAACAACAGTACAGGCTAAACCTGTACAAATATTTTATGATCAATGTTGCTGTTTCAGGTAAGTAAGCACTTACGGCCTAATTCATAGAATTCATAGCACCAGTTCTCGTATCAGGAAGGTAGAAGAATAGTTGTATTAGTTTCCTGTTGCCACCATAACAAATTACCAAAACTTGATGACTTACAACGATACATATTTATTCTTACAGTTCTAGGACCAGAAGTCCAAAATCAGTTTTACTGGACTGAAATCAAAATACTGGTCATTTGGCCAAAATCAAAGTGCTGGCAGGGCTACACTCCCTCTGGAGGCTCCAAGGGAAAAATCTGTTTCCTTGTCTTTTCTAGCATCTAGAACCGTATTCCTTACGTTCCTTGGCTCATGGTCCCTTCCTCCATTTTTAAACTCAGCAGCATAGCACTGTTTCTCTCTGACTTTGCTTCCCTCTGTTTCCATCACATGGCCTTCTCTTTTGTGTACTGTCAAACTTCTGCCTCCCCCTTATGAGGATACATGTGAATGGATTTAGGGCCCACCTGTATAACCCAGAATAATCTCCCCATCTCAAGATCCTTAACTCAATCACATCTGCAAAGTCTTTTTTTTTTTTTGGCCATATAAGGTCACACACACAGGTTTCAGGGACACTCACTGGACGTGGTATGTTTTGGGAGGTGTTTATTCAGCCTACAACCCAGCCACAATCATCAAGACTTATTTTATATTTGCAAACCATTAAAGGACAATTCACCTACCATTGTTGGGATTGAAAGCTAAATCCAAATTTTCAGTGGTATAAGTAGCTGAAGCTACTTGCACAGAAGCAGAAGTAGGAAACACAAGTATGTGAGTACATGATGTATCCTGGGGGGTGTTTAGCTGGGAAGTCTGCATGTTAAGAGTGGTGCTTCTTCCAAATACAGAACCAGTTGACACAGAATCTGAAAAGAAAATGAAAGGAATTTTTTTTCTTTCAATAAATGAAGAATCACTTTTAAGTAATACTTAGAAATTTAAGTGCATGAAGAATCAAATCTGATATAAACTAAAGATAACTAACCTGGCATAATAACAAAAGAGCCTTGGGGTTCCATTGCTACCAAGCAAGCACTGAGAATGCTGGGAGAGTCTGCAGCAGATATACCACACATTCTACACATGTCTTTGAGCCTTTTACTTAGAGACTGCAAGTTTCGACGACTCAGCAAACAGCTCCAATCTGTGGGTATCAACAGTAAAGAAATAATATCCAAAGTAACAGATTGTTAACACCCTGTAGAACCATTTAAAACAATGGTTTTAAAATCAGTGTATTTCCCAAATACATGTCATCATAAAGCTAAAATTCTCTTACTGCTGATGTTGCTCAACATTCTTTATCCCCCAACTTTAATGTGTGTCAATATTATTAGTATCTGTTTTTAGTATCTGTTGAACAGAGGATGAGTTAAATAAGCAGAAAGGAGAAAAAATGGAAGACAACAAATAAGAATAGCAGTAATATTACCAATATAAAAGTTGGAATATAGTAAACTATCCTTTTAAATTTTCAATTAAGCCATTTGTGGCCTAGATATATGTGGTTCCTCTTTAAAAACAAAACCAAAAAAAAAAAAAATCTAGGTTTTATAACCTTCACATTTTATTCTATACATACACAGATGTGTTCTGAAGTGTGCAAATTAACATAAAACAGAAATTTAAGTACTAAATAATATTACCTTTCAATTCTCCATGACCAATCCTTCCTAGACGGCCAATTACAACTCTCCACGGCAATGAACTCATCTGTACAAGTCCTAAGCACCACTCCCAGAGTTTCTGTAGACCAAATCTTCTAGCAGATCCTTTTTTCCGACGAGCCCTTTTGTACAGAATAAAGAGAGAGTCACACATATTTCTAAAATTCATCTGATGACATTTAAAAAGAGCTCAAATTTGTAACAAACTGGTCCTTAATTTTAACGTTTGACACCTTTAACACAAGTCCTAAGCAAGAATATATATTAAATCATAGGTTGGGCATGATAAATTTGTGTTTTAAAATTCACTCTACATACATATTTAAAATGAAAAATTGTGCATAATTCACCAAGATTCACCAGAAATGCTTCCTTACACCAGAGACTGGTAAAAGTTTTCTTTAAAGGGCCAAAATTTAAGCTTTTCAGGCCATCCAGATTCTGTTGCAACAATTCAGTTCTGCTGCTGCAACATGAAAGCAGCTGTAAACAATACTTAAACAAATGGATATGACCAGATCTGGTACACAGACTGTAGTTTGCCAACCCCTGCTCTGCACTTTAAGTTGAAGATTATCAAACAAAACAGCACACACTCAGACCAAACAACATCCTTGTGTTTTCCTCATGCATGTTCTGTATTAGGCAACTATATAACATAGCACTCTGTGACTCAGCAACAGTAGCCACCATTTATTGAGTACTTACTATTTAGCAAGAATTATGCCCAATTGACATGTACTACCTCATTTCATCCTAACAATCCTATGAGGCAGATAAAATTATCCTCCTAATTTTACAGAGAAATAAACTGTATAGCCCAGCTGGCTAAAATAATTTTCTCAAGATCACATAGTTAAGTGGCAGAGTTGGAATCTGAACCCAGGTCTCTATCTGAACCCAGGTATCTATGACTCTAGAGTTAGACCTCTTACTCATTAACACTTCTACTTTCAGTAAAATCGCAGTACTATCTTTATATTGGAAAGGCGATATTATTTCTCTGCTCTCTTTCTCATCCTTAACAGATATGCACTCTTTTCAAAGCTCACTTAATTAGCACAACTATCCCATTTAAAATAGTCAAAACTGGTATGAAGTACTTCTCTATGGTTTATAAAAGTCTTTATAACCAAGATAAAATTAGTATTTCTATATTCCACTTTTTCAGTACCACTATAAACTAATAATCATTAAATAACTTTGCATATAATCAACTTCTGAACTTAAAGGAACAGAACCTTTATATAGTAAAGAAGAAAATAAAGGATAGAACCAATCTTAAAACTGAAAATTACTTCATGAACTTGTTTTTCAGGTTCTCTTACACAGGGTTCACTAGTCTTGAAACACATTATTAGAAATGTCTATTAAGTGGTAACTCATAATATGAGGTTCACCTGTTATGACCTATTAGTTACCGCCTTCATAACTGGCCGTTATCTAATTATTACCAAGAAAAATTCTAAAAAGAAGGCTGCCATTTTTAAGACACTCCTAACATTTTTTTTATTAAGGTATCATTGATATACAATCTTATGAAAGGTCTACTTAAGCAACATTGTGGTTTCAACATTCACCCATATTATCAAGTCCCCCCACCCCGACATCCCATTGCAGTCACTGTCCACCAGCGTTAGGAAGATGCTATAGAGTCATTACTTGTCTTCTCTGTGCTACATTACCTTCTCTATGACCTACCTATATTATGTGTGCTAATTATAATGCCACTTAATCCCCTTCTCCCTCCCACCCCACCCACCCTTCCCAACCCCTCCGCTTTGGTAACAGCTAGTCCTTTCTTGGAGTCTGAGTCTGCAGTTTTGTTTCTTCAGTTTTGCTTTGTTGTTATACTCCACAAATGAGGGAAATCATTTGGTACTTGTCTTTCTCTGCCTGGCTTATTTCACTGAGCATAATACCCTCTAGCGCCATCCATGTTTTTGCAAATTGTAGGATTTGTTTTCTTCTTATGGCTGAATAATAGTCCATTAAGTATATGTACCACATCTTCTTCATGCATTCATTTACTGACGGATACTTAGCTTGCTTTTATATCTTGGCTATTGTAAATAGTGCTGTAATAAACATAGGGGTGCACATGTCTTTTTGATTCAGGGATCTTGTTTTCTTTGGGTAAATTCCTATAAGTGGAATTCCTGGGTCAAATGGTATTTCTATTTTTAGTTTTTTGAGGAACCTCCATATTGCTTTCCACAGTGGTTGAACTAATTTACATTCCCACCAACAGTGTAGGAGAGTTCCCCTTTCACCTCACCAGCATTTGCTGCTCCCTGTCTTTTGGATGTTGGCCATCCTAACTGGTGTGAGGTGGTATCTCACTGTGGTTTTAATTTGCATTTCCCTGATAATTAGAGATGTGGAGCAGCTGGCCATCTGAATTTCTTCTTTGGAGAATTGTCTGTTCAGATCCTCTGCCCATTTTTTAATCAGGTTATTTGCTTTTTGTATGTTGGAAGACACTCCAACATTTAAATGGTAAAATTTTCATTCAACAATTTTATAAAGGAAGTTTAACTCACTCAGTTAATTGGGAACTATATCTTAGATGATAAATGAGAAAAGTAAATGCTCTAGGGTGCTCTATTAGGTTTTTTTTTTAAATTACAAAGTCTTTCTCATTCTATGTTTCAAAAAATTCTTCAGGCTAAAATGATTGCCTCAAGCTTTATTATATAGAATTTAGAGACCTCGGTCTTTTTTGTCTGTGTAACAGAGATTAATCAAAATTATTTCTCCTAATCATTCACTACAAAAAAAGTAAAAAGCACCCACAATCCCAAGATGTAGTATCTTAATGTATAGAAACTTCCAGTTTTCATTAAAAGTGGAACATGGTGTATATGTATAAATTTTTTAAAACGGGATGATACATAATGATACATTTAAGAAAATAAAAGTACCTATTTGGGACATCGATGTTAATAATACAAGTTTCTAAAAGTTCTCCATATAAATCTGTGCAAGATGCAAGAATCCATCTTTGATCATGTGATAAACAGTAGCCCATGAAAAGAACATTGTATTTCTGTCCAGCTTCTCCAAATGTTTCTCCTAGCTCTGTCTGTTTATCTTTCACTGGAGCCAGAATAAAAGGAGGTGCATAAAGTCGAATACACTCTGGTCTCTGTAAAATAAAAAATTAAGATACTATCATACTACACAATCACAGAAAAATCTTTTACTGAAAATGTGATAAACCCTATCAAATAATAACCTAACTGAAAAATGAGAGCTAAACAGAGAACTACTTAGTTTTTCATAAAATCATAAAATGTACAGTTGTTCAGTAACTGGTAATGGAAAACATACTTACATCAGGACTTTTAAGAGCAGTTTCCATGGCTAAACCTGGACCAAAGCCTGTCAGTGTTTTCACATTGGTTGATGTTGGAAGTGGTCTCCGACACTGGGTAAAGGCCGAAAAAGCCAGGGATTTTAAATGCTGGGTATAGATTTGTCTATCTTCATGCTTCACAGGTTGCAACAGGTACTGACAAGGAACAATCTAAGAATTATAGGCAAGTATTACAAATGTTAAACTTCCAACAAGAGAATAAAAAGAACAGAGTTTAAAACCCTAAAAACTTAACAAGAAAATTTAAATAAAGCCTAATTAAAACAATTATCTAAAGAACTGTTTTCCTACCTATTACAGGTTTTTAATAAAGTCAATTTTGCTAACAAAACCTTTAAAATTTTCAACACAGCAGTTATATTAACTCTGCCAGACTAGTCCTGTTGTAGTCTATAAAGATATAATTCAGAATCTCTGCAAACAACTTAATATGGCTAATTTCTTTCTACTTTTACTTGTAACCTGTCTTATTTAGAACTATAGCTTACATATAGGTCCATGCTCTAGTTTTCTATTTAAGCTTATGAATTTAAAAACTGGCTGATAAAAGTAACACAGGAGAAATACTTAACATAGTTAATGCAATCTTTTTATTCTCCATTATTACTGTGGTATGACTATAAAGTTTATGTTCTGAGCCTCCTTAGCGCAGTAGGCAGCACGTCAGAGTCTCATAAAGTTTATGTTCTATAAGTTCCCTGAAATTTTTATTAGAATATCATTTAAAGCAAAAATCAATATAATAGAACCTGGCTTATAGAAAATCCATTTGTATACAGAATACTATCTTAAAACTTTTGCCAACAACAAACTGTTTCATATAAATTTAAATTGCAACATTTATCATTCTTACCTGTACAGAAACAGTACTCTTAATGTGAGGAGGAAGAGTCTGGACCATTTCCAGAAAGCATCGAAGTAGCCCCAAAGTCCATACATTAGAAGAATTAGTGCTCTCGTCTTTATTTTCATATGTAAATGGATCAATTATATAAACGACAATTGCAGGTGGATAAGTGATTGCATGTGAATCACCATCTGTGGGGATGCCCACTTTATCCCGGTCCATTGTGCTAAAATTTGAGATAGAAGTAAGACAGGTAAGAAGTTCTACCATACCTTTCTTGGGGTAGCATCAAAGCAAGTTCTTTATACCCTTTCTCTTTTTTTTGGTGAGGGGTGTCAGAGAGCCTCTCTAAAAATGAGGGACATCTCTTTTTCTCCAAAAGAAGTGTAAACATTGTACACACAAATTTCATGGTGTACAAAGACCCTTTGTGTTAACAGGGCTTACATTAAAAAAAGGAATGGAATTCTTGAAAACCACAGAATATCAGAAACATCAGAGAGCTCAGTGCTTAAGTGATAAAACAGAGACAAAGACAAGTTAAATGAGCTGCCCCAGATCACAAAGCTGGCTAGAAGTGGAGATAGACAGGAAAGAAATGAGGTTTCCAGACTTGATCAATGTTCTACTACATTTTTAGATTATAACATTTATTTCATACTTCATAACTTCAAGAGTGAATAATCTTCCTTCTTTGATAGTGATGTGATTTTCAAAACTCCGAATCAATTTAAGATGGTCAAGATGGATGGATGGATGTTTATTTTTGTTCACATAAGTAAGTGTAACCTTGGGCAAAACTGCATCTGGGTAGCTGAAAGATATGCAACCAAGCTCAGGATAACGTAAAAAGGGAAGCTCACTCAATATGTTCTTCTTCAGAAGAATAAAGAGAGCTGCCATTGTTGTTGTCATTTCAAAGTGTTTGGAAGCATTGCAGACAGAACTTAATGTATTACATCCTGTTGTTCCCATTTTACAGATAAACGTGCTCAGAAAGGTTGGATAACTTTCTCAAAGTCACACAGCCAGTAAATGGCAAAGCTGAATTCAAATCTTGGTATGACTCAAGCTCTGAACAAGCTGATTCAATAGTGACTTCTAAATCAATGGAGTCATTTGCACAGGTTAATCTACTTGACAGTTATGTCACAGAAGAGATCCAAACATCACAGAATAGTTGTACTAAATGGTTTTCAGGTCTTAATTTCCACTCTGAGATTTTAGGATTCTATGATAAAAACCAAGAGTCTTCATTATAATTTTGTAATTAGAAAAACTAAAATTTCAAGGATAAGACCAAAAAATTCTATGTGATTCATAATGATTTTTGACTTACTGAGACAAAAAGAAGCATCATATATTTGTATTTCCACAAAGACTAGTACAGGCATACCTCAGAGATATTGTAGGTTTGGTTCTAAACCACCACAATAGAGCAAGTCAAATGGATTTTTTGGTTTCCCAGTGCACATGAAAGTTATGCTTACACTATGCTGTAGTCTAGTAAGTGTGCAATAGTACTGTCTTAAAAAACAAGGTGCATACCTTAAAAAATATTTCATTGTTAAAAAATGCTAACCAACCCCTGGGCTTTTGGCAAGTCTTAAACACCGACTACAGATCACCATAATAAATATAATGATGAAAAAGTTTGAAATACTGCAAGAATTACTAAAATGTGACAGAAGACACAAAGTAAGCAAATGCTGTTGGAAAAATGGTGCCAATAGACTTGTTCAACGTAATGTTGCCAAAAATCTTCAATTTGTAAAAAATGCAGTACCTGCAAATCACAATAAAGTGAAGTGAAATAAAACAAGGGTATGCCTGTATATTTAAAGGTACCTTTCAGACACATCAGGATGTGGCTGAGTGGGAAGTGAAGATGACTCTCCAGAAACCCCAGTTGTTGGTA